>JAECUM010055487.1:0-11066 GCA_016617855.1 Megalonaias nervosa | reverse complement strand
TTTTGCGTGCCCTTCGCGGTTCAGACCCGTTTGTTATTTCAAGACCGGACCGGAATATAGAGCATACATTGTCAGAAAAAACGACCGATGCATCGATCAAGACGAAAGCCATGAAGATCACGGTTGGCGTCATAAACGTGGTGGAAATAGCCATGAATGGGGCAGTAACTATGGAAGCAACAATGGCGTTTTCTATACAGTTTCATACAACAACATAGTACGGATGTTGACAGTTAAAGTATGGAATGGATGCCAAATTACCTTACGAGTCTGCCAAGGTATAACGAAAATTAACTGTGACGACTGATTTTTAAAGATGTTTCATACAGTGTTTTACATACTTATTGTAATGTACTGTTGTTTTCAGAGCAAAGGATATTAGATCGTGAGCCGACGTCCTCCTTTTTCAGTGTCGGTTAGGGAATTTTAACATCTATTAACAAAAATACAAGAGAGAGAGAGAGAGAGAGAGAGAGAGAGAGAGAGAGAGAGAGAGAGAGAGAGAGAGAGAGAGAGAGAGATTGCAATTTGTTAAGACTAGTGATTTTTTTTCTGAAAGACCGTTTATTTTGACAACACAATTATTTTTTATTTCTTCTGTTTCAGACATTAAGATTCATGAAAAGCTTTTTTGTTGCTGTTGTTGTCTAGAAAGAAAGTAGGATCACGTAAGAATAAAAAGATACAAATTTGTCTCTCCATTGGGCAGTTCATTCAAATTCAAAACTGACACAACTGCCAACTGGTCGTAATTCGTATCTTTTAAGGCTCCTTTTTTAAAGTTGACACTCGTCCATGACAATTCGGTTCTTTTCAACCACAAACAACCATTGCCAACATTTATGCCTGTTTCACTGAATTAGTTGTTAATTAATTTTAGCTTTATTCTTTTTATCTATGGACATGTTTTGCTCCCAGAGTAGAACGGATTTTGATAAACACACTGTCGTTTCCCATCAATGAAACTTGTTCATGGCAATCGCATTTGACTACTTTTCTGAAGCTATTCCTTACTAGAAAAAAATATATATGAGTCCACGCATAAAAATTGAATCAGATTGTATCATTTGGTACAAAATAAGACAAGTTTAACCCACCTGAAAATAACATATCTGTGCAAGATATTATCACAGGTAACTTAATTACAAGCTGAGTGTAAGTTCTAATTAGAAAGTAATCACACTACAAAGTAGTCGCTTAAGTCATCAGTTGTTTTACTCGAATTATCCCCCTTGACATGTAATAATAGTGTCAACAGCCCTGTGTATAAAGCCGACAAAACCTTTGAAACGACTGTGTATGGATAAGGGCCGTTTTACTGCTATTTTTTTTTTTTTTAATGATACCGAGGTTGAGCTATACATGTTAGAGTCTCGGACTTCAACGCATCACGAATGGACTGTATTTTACAATTTGTCTTCTGATTCTGGTAATTGGTAGATTTAAAATGAATGTCATCTTTATTTAACAGTAATACCAACTATGTCTACATCTAAAACCAAAAGTACAAGAGGACCCTTTCCTCCGATGATTCCATCTCCGGGTTACCCCCCACCCATGAGACCATGCAATGTATCGACAACGAAAGGTCAAGCAGTCTTTACATCGACAACCAGCCGTCCTAAAACAGCTGTATTAACCACCAAACGACCAGAAGAAGCAACATCAACAATTAAGACACCACAAATAACAACGAAGGGTACCACACCTATTAAAACAATTATACCAACAACCAAAAGCGCCCAAGTAACCACACGCAGTACTAAACTGCCAATGGTAACTACTAGAACAACCAAACGTCCTCAGACAGTGGCACCAACCACAAAACGCCCGCAGGTTACCTCAAAGACGTCGATACGTCCACAAAGCACATGGACTACTCAAAATATGCACACCGTGACACCAAAAACTACACATAGGCCAAGCACACCAACTAGTAAAGAGCAAGACGTTATCAAGACAACAACCAAACGTCAAGACATTCCAAGTGAATCTCCACGCCCCAAAACAAGCCCTGCTCCTCAACCTTTCCCATCTGGAGAGCCCTCGGATGCAGAGCACGTGAAACAGGAGCTGCATAATCATGAAGACCCACAATGTAAGTGTCTTAAGTTAATGGGCGTAACAAACATTCGAACGTACAGTGGAGGCAGCTAGAAGTGTATCACGCTTGTCATGTTTATCGTAAAATTTCGCAATGTGCATAAATTCTTTACATTTTATCTTTACGAAAATCGACTTCAGAATGAGAATCAAAGACCGTATTGTATTTTGTTGATTCAAACTAGTTACTTTTTTCAGCCGTCAGCTTTGACAAGACTTTCATTAAAACAGTAAATTAACAAAGTGAGAAAATACATGCTCATAAGAAATAACAGTGTAGTACAAAGTCAGCATTATTAACCTTATGTCTTGTCCAAGATGTCAGCTCTCTAGATAATTGTACCCGTTTGTGTGTGATTTTCAAGTCTGGCGGCTGACCATCAGGTGTCATTTGCTTCAGTTCGAAGTACATGATGGGTCATTATCTTATATCTGTCCATAACTGATCGTATCGGTTTTATAGCCCTTAATTTGTAATATAATTAAACCTTGAAGAAAAAAATGAAAGAATTGCTCACCTGGCTTCGGTGTCATGGGATGGATATAGCTGCATAATCATCAACGCTTTACGGTCGGCCAGGTTCGTCGAGTACTTTTATTTGTAGTATTAGTAAGAAACGATTAGTACATGAAACTGAATTTCAAATTACTGTGGTACATAACTAAGTAAATTTCATTTTCAACAATACTTTTGCAAGGATCGTGAAGACATTCACACAATTTCTGAATGTATTCGCTAAAGGCTTGCTGGATCACATTTTATTAGATGACTGAGCCAGTATGTTTTATAAAGAAACAGTTAACATTCCCTTTTCCAATTTATTGTGTTGGTACAAAGGTGTTAACAGAAGCGGGATGGGGGAGGGGGTAGGCCATTTGTTTCAAAATTTAAAAAAAAATTATCAGTGAGTTTCTTGTAATCGAAAGTATCAAGCATGTATGTATTTTAAATGGATATATATATATATATATATATATATATATATATATATATATATATATGCCTATATATATATATATATATATATATAGTGTCACGTTATCTACTAAAATTTAAATCAACGTGAAGTAGATTTAGGAAGTAGCCAATAACATGTCGCAGATTTCAAATATATAACGTAGCTCGTTCGTTAAGAATGGTCAAGGGCATGTACATACTGTTTATCGCATATTAAGTAATGTTAAATTAGAGAGCAATGTACGGAACAAAGTTGTCATGGTGCGCCATTTGTATTAACAACGTACGGAACAAAGGCGGCATAGTGCACTATTTGTAATGTATAAACATTTTAATCCGTGGAACACTTCTATTGTTTTCAAAAGTTTGAAGTCAAATTTAACGAAAGCAATGGCACGAGAAACAGTGTTTATATAGAGCATTTTTTGGTTCCCATGCCAACAAAGTTGGGAGAGATATTGGGTTTTACCACTTGGTTCGTGTGGTCGCATGTTCGTTCGTTCGTTCGAACATGCATTCTTTCATTCGTTTGGTCGCGTGTCCTTTCGTTTATTTGTTAGGAGCTCAGGATCTTTGACCATACGTCATCTACACTTTTGAAAACTGTTATATGAATGTATCTGAGATTGTCTCAGCCACATCAAACCTGGCCACAGTGACCTATTTTTCACGTTTGAGGGACTTTTTCAGCTCTCCATTCGTTACACACTCAGTATCTTGGACTCTGTTAAACTTGCTCTCATGAAATTTAGTACATGAATACATCACTAGTTGAATGGATCAACCATGAAAAATCAGATTATTGTGACCTAATATTAAGGCTAGAAGGACGTAAACTTTATACGTTCGTATATCCGTTCGTTATATCTTCAGTATATGTGACCTTGTTTTACCTACCCACATCAAAATTGAATTTCGAATGCCGCATAAGGACTGCTATTGTAACACGCAAGGGGGCTCACTAACGAGCGAATCAAGCAACTCCTGTGTGAGCCTGACTTGAGGTCAATGTTTCCCATTTCCAAAATCCCTAAGACGACAGCTATTCTCAACTGATGGGTTCTTAAACGTGCAAATACTACAAAATTTGTTTTCTACTCACCTAAAGACCACATATCACGAAACATTGGTATGACCGATCAATAAGCCTTTCAAGACACGAAGATTGATACTTTACGAAATGCATCACGAAACACGAACGAAAAATACCTAATGTAAAGAATTATTGCTATCTCAAATTACTAAATACTTATACATTAAAATACTCGGAGAATTTCTTATGTTAAGAAATTGAGTAGGTCCATTTTACGAAACCAATCCATGCTACCATAAAGTTGTGTGAATACTGTCTATTATGACATCTGTTCCTAGAAACTGGCTAATTACTCGGTTTGAGAAATATATTCTGGCACCGACTACCCATAATCAAGAAATAATCTCTAAAATCAAGTAAAGCTTATAAGAAGACGTAAATTCAAATAACATATACACTATGTTCATTTTCAGCTCATCCTTAATATAATGGACCCTCTTTCACCTACACTCGTTCAAATCTGTATATGGATGTATCTAAAGATGAGTAAGTCAAATATACCAAAATTAGGTCGTTATAACCAAATCGTCACGCTTGAGTGACGTTTCTATATTCAGCTATCCGTTCGTTACATCTTCAATATCTCGGAACCTATTTCACCTACACTCATCAAAATTTGTATGCCGGTGCCTTTCAGTGAGTTTAACTTAAACATATCAAAACATGGTAACTGAAAAAGAAAATTTCCCAAGAAAGGGATCTAGTATTGCTCAACTAACCGGGTCACGTAAAGTTATAAACTCGAAAAAGCAAAGTAGTTTAGAATTAATCCTCAGTGAAAAAGAAATCGATGAGTGGGTAACGAACAGGTAAATTTAAGTTTTATTATTAAGTTTCTTTTACGTCTTTTTATTTGAGTAAAGGACAGGTAAATTTAATATTTTGTCATGGCTACCCATAGTTGCAAATACCATGGCCATAACTATTTGCACCTTTGCTTAATGTACCTTTGTCTGCTACACATTCTGTCATTGTCACATTAAATGGATTACTTTCCTTTCGTGAAACTATTACCATAGACACTTGACTGAAACTATTACATTAGACACGTGACTGAAACTAGTACAAATGACTCCTAACTGAAACTATTACAGTAGACACGTGACTGAATCTATTACAAGTGACTGAAACCACTACAACTGACTGGTGACTGAAACTTACAATAGACATATGATTATTCAGTACTGGTGTTATGTGTACAAAGTTTGAGAAATTATGGAGAGCAATTATTAAACATATCATTGTGCACTGTTGCTTTCATGCTCTTTAAAGTCTTTCCTTTTCTTGGAGAAATAGTGGTATGACCATGATAGGTAGATGTATGTATGTATGTATGTATGCATGTACGTATGTATGTATGTATGTATGTATGTGTGCATGTATGTATGTATGTATGTATGTATGCATGCATGCATGCATGCATGCATGTATGTATGTATGTATGTGTGTGTGTGTGTATGTATGTATGCATGCATGCATGCATGCATGCATGCATGCATGTATGTATGTATGTATGTTTTTAGAACGGTGTAGTGGAATGTAGACGGACAGTAACTTTGCAGATTCTATCCTCACTAAATGCTGAGGTATCTGAATTCCAGTCGTGGATGTTATTATAATTTGAAATATATTTACTTGAAGTAAGTATGGAAGTATGTTCATGTTTGTTCAACTATCTTTTAAATAATGTTTGTTCATTCCTTTTTCTATTGATTAATCGAACGGTGTTTTTTCCTGGTTGCAGTTTTTCCATATGATGTATTAACTTATTTCTCGTCTCGTGTTTCAGATGCTCTTGTGATTGGCGTTCCTGTCGGTGTGGTGGTCATCACTGCTCTCATCCTTGCCATAATTTGCCTTTGCAGGAGGTAAATGTATGAATTTAAGTAAGGATTAAAATCGATCAAAATCTCTGCCACCTTGAATATTAAAGAGAAAGAGAGAAAGAAAAAATGAAAACTAAAGGGGTCAAATTTATGTTATTGCTTATATTCTATGTATCAGACACCACCTGTTCGTTTAAACAAATGACTTACTAAGTGTTTATCGCATCTGTTCATCAGAATATGATGATCATGTACTAAGTGTTTATCGCATTAGGTGATCAGAATATGATGATGACGTATTAAGTGGTTATCGCATTTGGTCATCAGAATATAATGATTAATAAATTAAATCAAGACTTGCATTTTATTTTATGACCAAACCGTATCGCAAAATTTCACGTTAACATAATTTCTTGTAAGTTTCAAAAGATAACTTTTTGAGAAATTCTACGAATATTGTTTATACAGTATTTAAAGCAAAACGAATGATTACGCTCGGTAAAACCGAATGTTTTCTCCTAACCGAATCAGTGATAAAAACTATATCTGAAAATCGTGTAGAAGAGAAAGGAATATATAGTAATTGAGAAAGTGAGGCAAATATTAATTTCTTTGCGAGACCTGGTTCTCACAGAGAGAGAGAGAGAGAGAGAGAGAGAGAGAGAGAGAGGGGAGGGTACAGGTCCTTATGACCGTGACTTGAATGGTTCGTTCGATTTTTATCATTTATCGAAATATTGTAAAATATAGGATTAACTGTTCTACATAACCAAATAGATATTAATGTAAATAACAATGACCCAGGAAAAAGGGCATTGTAAGTAGGCCGTCTCATTAAGACAGCACCTTATATCAAAATCAGTTCTTTTTTTCTTTTGAAAATTATTTCCCATATCAACTGATACCCATTTTAAGTAGGTACTTAAAACTTCATTTAAAAAGTTGATCAAATACGAATTTATATATTATGGAATTAAAAAATAAAAAACAAATAATAGGAAATAAAAAATGGCCGGAATTTTGAATGTGTATATCATTTAATGAAGGAGTTAGCTAGGTGTCGTAACAAATAATCTGATTTCTAGCAGTAGCAGTTCGACAGCTCCGGTGGCCTAGTGGTTAGAGTGTCCACCTCGGATGCGGGAGGTAGCGGGTTCGATCCCAGGCCGAGTCATACCAAAGACTTATAAAAATGGTACCAGCAGCTGAATTGCTTGGCACACAGCATTAAGAGGTTAGTGTTAGGACTAGTCGAACTGGTGTCAGGATAATGCGACTGGGTGGGGCATGATGCTACATGTCTGCGGCATGATTCCCCAGTGCCAGACATCCCAATAAACTGCTGCACTGCAGACATCGTTACGATTTGACCGAAAAATTTTCACACACATCACACACTGATTTCTAGCAGATCTGGAGCTGAAGTCCCTTAATGACTGCCCAGTACTTTACGCAATGCCGGCGATAGCATTGGTCAGCGGTGCACAGGTATTTACTTATTTTACATTTCGACTGACACGTGGCCATAGGTCAGTTTCATACAAATTAGTACTGATCATCATACATATGAAGGGTAATCGAAATGTTTCCTTATTGCAGCGTGCTCTTAATTTCTTTTACGTTAGAGGGACAAATTGCTTTAAAGAAGAGAAAAAGACTTGCGAACTGAGTAAAGGCCTCAGCATTGTTTACGAAAAGAATTCATCATCTGCTCTTCCACCGTCGTATGACAATCCTGTGTACGGAAAGGTAAATAATTATTTGTATCCCGTTTTAAAAAACATAAATGGATTATCCACATGTTTTTAATGACTGTCCTTGTTCCATGTTAAGCAGACTGAAAACAATACAAGACATTGTCTGGTCTGTTTTCGAAAATGTAATGAAATATCGCATCTGTATACAATTAAGAAAGCCGTGAGAGAAACTAATACACGAATATCATTTTATAATTTTAGAATATTTCCCAAAACACGTGACATAATGGCATGCGATTTGAACAATGTAAAGAGTTTGGCAGATAATGTATTGATTTTACATCAAAACAGATATGATAAAAATAGTAAACAAAACAGAGTAGCTCTAACCGTAATTGTCAACTTTGGAGCATTTTCATTCTTACGTTAAGATATCAATGACGCAGGTAGGGTACTTGATTTGTGCACGAAGGCCATATTTGATAGATTCGACTAATTACTCTCTTTAGATTGACCTTTCCTTGCATAATGTGTACGCATGCATATTTGCATGCAGTTAACTTTATTGATCAATATTAATTTTCATCCCTATTCTACTCCGAAATATTTTTTTCTTAAAATGAGACTGAAATATTTACTTGAAATAACATGTACTACTATTGTTTTGTGCTTAAAGTTGATGAAAGGAAAAAGCATTGGCAAGAGCTCGACCCCTTCAGAGAAACCAAGAAGAGGAAGAACCATGCAAAGTTCCACAGAAAAGAGTCATGTGTCTGACCGAATTTACGAAGAAATTCAGAGCGTACGGTTGAACGTTCACGGGACCATGAGCAGCACTACTTCCTGTTTGAAGAGTTCGAAAGGAACGAATGTAAGCGGCGAACCTCTTCCTTCAGGAAATGCTTTGAGAATTCCAATGAGCGGGTACCCCGGTATGAAGGGGGCTGAATACTATTATATGAGTGGAAACTTTATTATGAAGAATTAATTGAATGGGACATTGTGAATATATAAGTAACATTTTTGCCTATAACTCAGTGTTGGCCTATCAACAGTCGATCTTATTAGTATTTAAATATAATAAACTTTCGGCCCATTGCTTCCGTGAAATTTTTTGTGCTTATTTACATAAATGCAGAAATAATCGGGAAGATAAACTTTGCTTTTCTCGCGTATATATGGAGATTTTGGCCTACAGTAGTCGTACCTAAAATTCAACATACCCAAATATATTGTAAAGAATTAACCAACTTACGGACTAGCACTACTTGATGTTTACTTTAAATAGAAATTATCAGATATATTCGACCCTAAACACTGCGTCAAAATAAACTACGACAGTTGAAGATGAACTATTTTGTTTCAATGCGAGATAAATAAAATCGAAATAATAATGCTTTTCAACACAATTTGATATGAACAATCACATGGGTCCAGTGCATACATGTATTTTAGCAAAGCAATTACGTAACAAAGCCACCACTAGAATGTAATTTTACACGGACTTTATTTCAGATTCACCGTTTAAAAAGTAATTAATATCATATTGATATTTCTATATATGTGAGCAATTAATACAACTGTTTGTACGTATGTGTGCAATTAATATACTGCTGTTTCTATATATGTGTGCAATTAATATTTTACTGCTGTTTCTATATAGGTGTGTGATTCATACTACTGTTTATGTGTGCCATTAATACTACTGTTGTATATGTATGCAATTAATACAAATAATTTTATATATGTGTGTAATTAATATCATAATACTGTTTCTATATATCTGTGTGAATGTTTGACTGTCGTTTATTACTTCATACTTCTTTATTTCCTATATTACAGAATGTAATACACTAAATTAATCTCTTTTGGCTCTAGGAAAAGAAGGGTAGTCTCCATTTGCGTCGTTTGTGTTTATGTAAACAATATGTAAACAGTTTAATTGGGGGGTGGGTATGCCGCTGGGGGGGGGGGTGACATTAAAATGTGTGTATCACAATCGTGATTGTTGCCGCTTTACGTCAGCATCCGAATCCGGGTTGCTAGCAACGCTTCAATGGAAACGTTTAAAGATCCTTACACAATTTCTAAAAGTTTCATGATTTCCAAAACAGTATTACTTTCAAACCTAATTATTTACCGATAAATTGCGTTCTTGTGATACAAATTCTATTCTAAGCAAGGAAGTATCGGATTTACTACACCAAGAGAAATCACGTGGGTCGTAATACAGGTAATAAACAGTAATATTTATTGTTGGTTCAATCATACAGTTCAAAATATTATATTTTAACGAGACTTAATGAAAAACATAGTATTATGAAAGACTATTTATTATATTATTTTTAGGCAAAGTTTCTGTTAGAAGGAGTTTCATGTGATGGACTGTTAAGTGGATGCAAGTCATTATATTTCACTAACTGTACGAAATCTGGTAAAGTTATCATACTTACCGTATGTACTCGCTTATAAGTCTAGTCCAACTGGAGGACCCCCCCCAAAAAAAACCCCCTCAACCAATTGTTTTTCCTGCTGATCACTACTAACAAACTGCAAAGTCCCAAATCTACCGGCGCATTAGGCGATGGCAGATCTGGATATGTGCAGTTTCCAGTTGAACGTGACATAATCAAGAGTATAGACGGTTATTGATTTTGAAATATTGCTGGTTTTCATGGAATACATAACGGAATTTTTGTAGTGATCTAGGAAGACATACAGGAACCTACTTTGTCGACAAAAGTCGATGGTTGTTGTTGAAAATATGTTTTTAAAATATAAGAATTACAAATGCGATAAGAACGTTATTTAATTCAAATTTTTGGTAAAAATTTTAATCTTATTATTAATTTTACTTCAGTGAATAAATAATTTATTTACTTCAGCCGTTGATGTACACAATCCATATTTCCATTTTAGAGATTATGAAATGCAATGAATCTTTTCCATTTTGTTGAATGAAAAGTTTTCTTTGGAAGCTATTAATACAATATCACATACATAATCATGGGCGCCCGCAGGATTTTTTGCCAGGTCTTTTTTGTTGAATGAAAAGTTTTCTTTGGAAGCTATTAATACAATATCACATACATATTCATGGGCGCCCGCAGGATTTTTTGCTGGGGGGGGGGCAGGTCTTTGTGCAGGGGGAGTCAGGATTTTTATGGGGGGTCAGTCAGTCACGGCCGGGAGAGTTAGTATAAGAAGCAGTCTGAAACTAAAGCTAATATTTATTAAGCGTTTTGAATAGAATCTTGTGACATATTTTCAGTTTCATATGCATGATTAAACTTGTCGGAATTTATATATATATATATATATATATATATATATATATATATATATATATATATATATATATATATTTGCAGTATGATTTCGGAGGGTCA
>JAECUM010055485.1:0-20806 GCA_016617855.1 Megalonaias nervosa | reverse complement strand
TAGTCCTATAATATCACACAAATATTGACCATTGTTCATCCTTAAAACTGAAAAGTTAGGTTTTCCTTCTATATTCCATATTTCACAGAAATTTGGAGTAGGTACATCCAATAAAGTCATATACTGACATTTCCAATCTAAATCATTCTATCGCATTGTAATCCATAGAAAAATACATGAAGTCAGGAGAGATATATACATTAGCATATGGCTCTTGCTAAAATCTTGATAGTCGTACTTTTGCCACTTATTTCACTGTTAATCATCAAGAACGAGGCTTAGTCTATTAACAGGTCAAGATCTGATATATTTGAGCTCGCATTATAAACTAGTCCTGTTGCATTATAACATTGAGCAGGGTCTAGTTTGCAATTTCTCTTACACATTTCTTGAATTCTCAAGAAGTTCGCGTAACATTAATGCGTCATTATTAAGGTTATTATGGTGAGGATCGCTAAGTGTTTTCAGACGTAAATGCTTTTTAACAACATTTACTTAATTGTAATCATCATTATACGGTTGAATCGTTAAGTATGAGTACAACATGTACATCGATGGCATATCTGTTTAATTAAACCTTTCATCTCTATCAATTTATTAGTATCGGTGAATGTCTTTTCTCAAATATTCATGTGTCATTGTACCTGCACATGCCTTGCGGTTGCATACTGTGCGATTTTTGTGAACTGTTTCATTAACCATGTAAACTTTTTATCATTTAACTTTTAGCCAGTTGATCTTCGTACTGTCAAATCAGTCTAAAGATATCTACAAACCTAATGCCCTTTTAACTGTTAGTTCTTTGTCTCCTTTTATTAACCTATAAATTATGAAATCTCTGCTAAATATATTTCTCGTCGTTCGGTATGACGTTGACCTCTTTTTATGGCTGTCTGGGTTTGCCTGTTAGGTGATTGTATTTATTGTGTGCAGGCCCTCTAGGTTTGCCTGTTAGGTGATTGCATTTATTGTGTGCAGGAACTCTGGGTTTGCCTGTTAGGTGATTGCATTTATTGTGTGCAGGCCCTCTGGGTTTGCCTGTTGGGTGATTGTATTTATTGTGTGCAGGCCCTCTGGGTTTGCCTGTTAGGTGATTGTATTCTTGACCTTTATCTGGACTGATTCGTTTTCATCATAAATGTGACATCTGGTGGTTTTAATTATACTGTTTTTCATCTTTCTTTGTGAAGACCTTATTTTTGCCTTTCAAAGTGCGATCCTGAGTCTTCGTACACTAATTTGGCAATCAAAGTATCGTATACTATTTTAATATAATTGAGTCCACTGTAAACTCTTGGTTTATATCTCTTATGTATTGATTTCAGGTAGCAACATAACAGTCACAGATTGTGTTTCGATGGTTTCACTGACCAGGATAAGACGAAAGGTACACATTGATGTGACACACTTTGTCACTGGCACAAATATGATTTGAACTCTGAGTCACCTTTATCAAGACAATTCCTTGACATTTCTGTTTATACCCATCGTACTATCTAGAGATTTCTTCCCCTGGAGGTAGTAATATCACAACGGTACTATTTTGAAAACTAACTGGCTCTAGTCTTTCCTCCAAGCTTGTGATCCTGTTTGTTATTTCCTACTCCAAATCTCTTTTCAACTCCGTTTTTGATCGCGGAGCACATATTCTCTGGCAAATATTTATTTATGTTCTGTGGCAGTATATTTCATGTAGTGACAGTGTCACGCGGTTTAGGTGTTATCCACACAGTGAGACATGTTTATTTTGTCCGCATGTTATTTTCATTCTTACACGTGACTTGGTACTGAATTTACTGCATGTGTACACTTAGTGACTGTATAGCTCAGCTTATGTGCTAGCCGCACGATGCAAATGTATCACATTTTTTGGTCTTATTTTAAACCTTATAAAATCAAAGGGGGATTTTTTTAAATGTCATTTTTCAGCGCATGATAGGCTATACATGGCGGCCAGTATAACTAGTGAAGGAAGAACCCGGGGAAAACCCCGTTAAGAACCACCGACCCACGGGAAGCTACTGGCCAACTTTCTCACATAACCATATTGGCCGAGTTCGAGACTCTAACACACGCGGAAAGAGATGGTAGTGATAGGAAAAGGCGAGTGCTTTAAACCGCTCGGCCACCCGGGCCCTTTGCTGATTTCGATCGCGACGTATATTTGATATGTTTTGTATTTTTATTTAGTCGCCAGTCTACATGGAGTTAGTTGGTTCTCAACCTAAATAGAAGAGTAATATTATTTGAAGAAGAGTGGAAATGCCTGACCTTAACGTACCATGCTTTCTTGTTTGCATCACCTACTTAAGTTATGCAGCTTGTATAATTTTGACCCGCAGGGAATACAACAACCTTTAAAATATCACAAGCGTATATTCGCAAATGGACATCTTATCTAAAGATAAAAAGATTTGTAATAATAACATTAAATCATACAAAACATACTTAAAAAGATAAGTGTTTATTTAGAAACATTTAATTATATACTGAAATGGGAAAAGAAAATTTGCCTTCATTTGTTTTGGATGTGAGTTTGGCATCATGCGACTTTGGGATATCTTGGAATCCTCTCTGGTAAAATATTAATTTAAATCTGAAA
Organism: Megalonaias nervosa; assembly: GCA_016617855.1. Lineage (NCBI taxonomy): Eukaryota > Metazoa > Mollusca > Bivalvia > Unionida > Unionidae > Megalonaias > Megalonaias nervosa. The sequence continues at coordinate 18,204 of JAECUM010055485.1, read as the reverse complement.
TAAAGAGAAAATATAGCTTTGAAATGAAATTATTTCTAACATTCTCTTGCATGTTCTGAAAGGAAAAGACAAATATATATGTATATTCCCAATGAGAGAGCTTCCGTTGTAGAGGCATTATCAGAAAGTATTGTGATGAAGTCACACTTTATATATGCACGTTGCCCACGGGTAGAACAAATCGATAATAACAAATCGATAATACGTCAGTGGCGGTTACTTTATATACCATTTACATAAACAATTGATAAAAATATTGGATCCTATTGTTTTAAGTATTATATAAAGATATAGTTTTGATTCCAATTTTTGAAAACAATGTTTATCTTAAAATCAGTTAACTTATATATCTACCTTATGCGCTACCTAAGATCTTTGCAATTGGTCGCGTTAAATCTAATAAAACTGATATTGGTCACTTTAATCTATTTTTCTATCTATATAAACCGTTAATGCAAAAATAAAGACTAGAAATTGTGACTCCGCAAAAAAGAACCACTAGAATAACATGTTCAAGCCTGCATGCATGAAAGAAGAAAAATTTACAATGCAGATATGTAAAACATGATTTAAGACAAAGAATTAACTGACAGGTCAAAACTAACCCAGTACATTTATATGCGTTCTGTTTAATCCACAAGACCTTGCCGCAGGAATTTAAATGAAATCCGTCTTTTTTTTAAGAGCAAGACAGAGACTCACGCATACATAAACACTATTTGATTTTTTGACGCAGTAAAGTCATTTATGTTGCAATCGGTACTTCGACAGTCTGAGATTTCCTAATTCTTTGTATATTTTAAACTTGCTGTCAATATTCATTTCATGCTTCATGTTCTTAAACTACTTTCTTCACAAGAACCAGCCGTGGTTGTGTAAATTTCAGTTTGCTTTTCTGCGGAAATGTTCAGCAGTCACCTTCTCAAATGAAAAGTCATAATTTAGTATCACTGAATTTATATCGATCGCTTGTATACATTCTTACCTTATCTAGAAGAAAAATCCTGCATATGGATATCCTCCATAGAATGGGTATCCACCAGCAAAGTATCCTGGATATCCGTACCCGAATCCTCCATAACGCGGGGTGAAAGCACTGAGCAAACCCAAACCGAGACCAAGGCCTAGCAAGCCGCGTAAGCCTATCTGAGCCTCGTTCTGGTGAAAAGAGGACATCAGTATCATCGCCAGTAATAGAACAGCTACGGCTGACCTGTTCATTCTGTTGAAATAATAATAATAATAATAATAATAATAATAATAATAATATTAATGAAGAGACGACGATGATGATAAGAAAAGAGTCATTACCATGATAACAATAAAAACAACCTGACCTACATAAGATTGTAAAACCCCTAACTACATCTCGGATACTACATATGATAACTAGAACACCGCAGCACGGCTGCATGATCCCCAACATTTTCCTAAGTTGCGCCTATTCCTCCTCCTTTGATACATCCATGCAAAAGTGCCCGCATCCCACTAAACATCGCCCCCAAGAGATAGATGTCGGTTCAGAAACCGTCGTGCACATCGACAGACTACTTCAATGGTATCCTAAAGTTTGAAGTCTTCAGCTTAAACGGTGTAGGAAGAGTTGAGCTACATTATTCACTCACGTCTGGACATACTCTCCCCATATTTGTTCGAAAAGTGTGGGGATAAAAAATAACAGACTCAGGAATCGGCCCGCTTTCGGAATACAGATAGGCGGACAAACTGAATCTCTCTCTCTCTCTCTCTCTCTCTCTATCTCTCTCTCTCTCTCACACACACACACACACACACACACACACACACACAGCGTAGCCAACCACTTCCACCGAAAGGCAGTAAAAACATTACAACGCTAACAGCAGCAGCAACAACAACAACAACCTAGACAAAAATACGGGAAAGTAATTAATTGATCATGAGACGTTAATAGCGAATTCAAACAGAAGCAGTAAGCATTTAAAAAGTTTCATTTTCGAATTTGTGAATAAAACACACACTGTCGCTCCTCTCTATACCCTTTCTAAAGTTTACTTTTTTCATTTAGACTACTTCAAATGTGTGTAAAGTCACTACATTGAGTACGTCCTGGTCATTTAGACGCTTGAAAACTCATTTGGACGCTTGAAAACCTTCAAGTCATGAAGTCTTAATGAATGGTCAACACACAAACGATAGATTCCGAACTTTATGCAACTTCACGAGCGTAAAATCCGTAAAAGTCGGTGAAATTTGTCCTTTCACTATTTTAAAAGAACTGGTTCAGAATTTCTTACTCTACGAAAGAATTTACTTATTTATTTATTCATTTATTTATTTATATACATATCTCTATGTCTGTTTCAAACCGCGTTAATAATATACAACAAAATGAAGAGTTTATAATCCATAAAAATCATATTAAGAAGATTTTCTTTCGTCTGAATTGTTTCTAGGATCGAAAAATATAGAAGAGGGTCTTAGAAAGTGTTTTAATAACTTTATGCCCCGATCATGTTGACATTTTGTACTACTTCGATAAAATAACGTATAACTTATGGTCCAGTCCTATATTTTAACTAATCAATTCTGAACCTGACAAGTAACTTGTTCAACTATTACATACCTGGGATTGGTCCGAAAGGAGATACTGTAATTAAGAGGACACCTAAAGTTGCTGCACCTTGCTTTCTGTGGGTTAGAATTGTTTATTGACTGGGGACAATTTATATACTAACAACAAATGATTGATAGGGACTTTCAATCCTGTGGTTTGTGACTCTTTGTTCTAGAAAAAGGGAAACTGATTGGTAGATAACTATCGTGTTTACGATTTCTTGTTCCTATCACGATATGCGCATGACGTCTGGTTAAGCGAAACATAGTTGTCTTGTGAGCACGCTGACATACATACATACATACATACATACATACATACATACATACATACATACGTGTGTATGACTATCGAACACTTTTTATTACAGATCTCGAGAACAAAATGATCTGAAATAAAGGAAACGATTTCTCATTATATGCTTGAGTAAAAATAGAATTAAACATCGTAAAAAGGATGACAAAATTATGTTGTTTTGCCAATATAAGACGCGTTTGTCTATTTACATTGACACAATAGAGGCATGTCTATGTACAGTGACACAAGAGAGGCATGTCTATTTACACAGACACAAAAGAGACATGTCTATTTACACTGACACAAGAGAGGCATGTCTACTTACACGGACACAAGAGAGGCATGTCTATTTACAAGAACACAAGAGAGGCATGTCTACTTACACCGACACAAGAGAGGCATGTCTACTTACACCGACACAAGAGAGGCATTTCTACTTACACGGACACCAGAGAGGTATATCTATTTACACTTATCTGACACAAGAAAGGTATGGAAGATTCGCCTACCGGTTTATCAAAATACAAAAAGAAAAACTTCCGATAATTTTCGCAAAGCACCTTACAAGATAGACTGTAACATTCATTTCCAAAATAGTAAATTTATTTATGGATCGGGGAGAATTAAAGTTACAGAAGATCTTGGGGTATTTGTGTGAATGCTTCATTTTGCATGGAATAACAGCTTAAAGTATTAATACAGGAAGCAAGATATGGCAGATGGTTAGTTCAGTTATAGGTGGCATACGGTTTTTAATCGCTGGTCATACTGGTGTTGACAAATAAGATATCTACTTTGTCTAAGCAGCGGCAAGGTGTCATAAAATCAATAATTACATAGACACGACAGTCAATCAAAATGACATGTCCCAGACTGATGACACGCCCTAATGAATCTTTTATCTAGTGTCTGTATTGAAATCGTGCACAGAAAAACGCAACAACCAAATCTCATAATCTGTTCAAAAATAAAAGTATTTATTAAGAAACCAGGGATTCCGAAACAAGTTTCATGTTGCTGCTATTGTTGTGGAAGATGATTGTAATATAAAGGATTGATCGATATGAATTTCTCAAACATTCTATACTGCAAAGACCTGGAAGTGGCAAGTTAAATTAATGATATTAATAGTAAGCAAATTCGGGTTACATGATCTTTTTCTCGAAAATAAATACATACAGAAATTTCGGAAATTCAAATTACAGTATTATTAATTTACCCACTGCCCTAGCGCACTTGTGCGAACACACCAACCCACTAATATATAACAACACCAAAGTATAAAGTTTGGTACCAAGAAACATGTTGTCACGCAATATAGTGAGGTATTTCCGAACACATACCGTGATACGTACCACAGTATGCCTCAATGATATGAGGAACCAAGAACCTAATATTCTGGGGCTGGGGCCAGACAAATTTTTTTTTTTTTAAATTTCCGTCTGTCAATCTTGCTATGATTTATAGGAAAATAACACCATATTATATTCAGTATATTATTGGAAAAAATAATTATCTTGAGATAAAAGAAAATAAAATATCTCGGTTCAGAAGAAAATCGCACCCCACCCCCTCTGCCGAAAATGAAGTGGTCAGTACTTTATAACAGATGTTAATGCTAAATGTTGTAATCATAAACTTTAACTAAAGTGTCATGATTAAGCTTACATCATATATGATGCCATGTGAAAGATACTATACTGACATTAGAGAGCTTGTTGATGAGAGTAGGAAGTGCTAACACTGAAGCCTACAATTCACTACCTACACTATTTATCTAATAAGCAGTGAGACTTTCAGTGAGATGCCAATACCAGGGCAAGATATTTATCAGAGAGCGCCAGTAAACATAAAACACACCAATTAAACAAACGAGAAAATATTTAGTGAATTTGAGAAATTACGTAAAATTGAAACAGAAAACAAACGTCTATCCCAAAAATGTTAGAATGAATCTCAATCTTACAAAAGATTACATGTACATAACATATTAACATACGTAAGTAAATACCTTTAAAAAATTAAATTTTTCCAGATTAATACATTTTTTCAAAAGCTGGATTTCACAACATTCCATTTGGCCACCGTGACATGTGTCAAATATGCGATTTAAGGATCATAAATATAACCATATTTCTAATATTCAAAATTAATTTGTGACAAATACAAAAGTTTTGTAGCCAAAAAAAAAAAATTGTGTTTGAATTATTTTGTCAAGACAAATGAAAACCTGTTAATATCATTCAATTCGTAACAGAATTACTCGGAATTTCCGTACATTCTATACTAATGGAAATTCCCCAAAGTACCGATACAGAGTAAAAGTAATGTTAATACCGCTGTAATACCGGTAATAACACACACCTCTACCAAAGTAATATTTACAAGCGCAGTTAAGACAATGGTAGAATTTAATAAAATCTTGATTTACTGGAAAATTAAAACTTGGGAGACCATTATCTTTCACAAATCGATATTTGCTGAGGCAGGCATTCTATCCTGCTATTTAAAATCTCATTAAAATACATGTAGAAGATAAAATTCTACAATTGTGATATTGAAAAATCACCAAACTTGACTGATTCTAACGAATGATCATGCAGAGCATGAGTACTGAAGGGACGTTAGCTATTTCTGAGAGTACCAACAATAAGTATACAGGTAAATCTTATATAATTTACTTTTACATTTTTTGGAACTGCAGCCGCATGGACTACACTTATCGTGCATAATTTCCAATTAGGAGGTCCGCGGTTCTGTTCTACCAGCGCTGAATTTTTTCCTACATATAAATTAGAATCTCCTTTTTGTCTACGAGGCCATCATACAATATAAAGCTAATGAAATACACTCCGTGATCAAACATAAATACTTGCTCCACGATTGAAAAAGGTTTTAAAATGTTTGTGCAATATACAAGGCATGCCAACTAAACGACACGGGAAATGTTGCAACTCATGAAGTGCAAAAGAAAGCCATAAGGATTCATGTAACAGATACTAAGCATGTCTTAAAAGAAGCGTTTATATTTGAAGAGTCATAAGGGACGGCCCAGACCCATCCCTCGTCGGTCTGGGTTTTTAGTGTCTTTACTTTTATATTTTATTCCCATTTTAAAAAAAATTAAAAAATAAAAGTATTGTGGCAAAAATGAGCAGCGGATGCTTCTTGTTGACGTCTTTGTAGATTTTTTATTTTGGCAGTCTTCGTTCTAGTTTAGTTTGGAATTTACGCATCAAACCCGAGTTGTTCACAGTGGCATTCATTGTTCAAAACCTTCTACTGCAGATCTGTAGGCCACACAGAATTAGGGCGACAGCGCGTGATGCTGCTATCATTCTTTGAAACTTATTTAAAAGCAGGTGAAAACGCACAAATATGCAGCTGTCGCAACATATTTCTTGTCTGCTTTTTTTTTTTTCTTCCATCGGCTATTGAAAAACCGTATAATATGGTAGAGATGCGCTGAGAATAAGCATCGAGTTAGAAAACTCTGCAGGTTCTGTCATTCCCGCGCTTCCCGATGTTACAACACATCTTAGAATGAATTTACAGTTAGATATATTTTTCATGAGCTCTGCGTCTGCTTCGTCTTTCCCGCACGCTATTAGCCCTTTTTTGCCACTTCGTTAATTACAAGTGAAGTGTATGCTTCAGAGACGCAGCCCGTATTTCATTTCTCATCGTTGTGCAATTTTGTCGACTACATTCAGGATAAACTTGGGCTCAGCTTCCGCGTAGCGCCTTAAATATGTGATATGCGGTTGTGTTGAGCTTTGATTTGGCCAAGACGCGAATTTAATTGTGCTTTTAAGTTTTCATGGATAGTCACCGACTGATAGAATTTCCAGCACAGAAATCAAACCACAGCTTAAAGCTGTGATCTAAAGGGTGATCAAAAGAGGGGTAACAATGATTGTTGACAATATTCCAATGCCGACACACCAGTACCCAGACTCAGCCGTCGGTATGGTGTCAACACCATCCTCCGCATTTACTGCGTGGTTTGCTTGTACTTTTGTATATATGCGCGCCTTTGCTCGAAGGTAGGTATCTGTCTCGCAGATCCATATGAGGCGAAAGATACTGGCGTTTGGATACTGTGACATTATAGTTCCTTCATAAGCAACGTGAATGTTTAATTGATCTGACGGTGTGACGTAGGTAGCTTTTCTGCAGACATGCACCTCTTACCTGTAGTCACGGTGTCCTGGTAAGACGGCGATAGTGTCAGTATGCCTGATGTCGGTAACGCTGGAAAAACACGATAGTTTCACAGACTTTTTTTTCTGACCGAGTACTGTGATACTGCAGAGCGCGTCTTTTTCGAGATAAAAATCTGTTTTCTATGTTGATGCGACAAATGATAGAGGGCACTTCATACAGAAGGAAACGTTATTGCTGAAGGCGTTTGTCCCAATACCATGTTGTCATTGTAGCAGTAATCAAACTCGAGACTCCAATAGGCGTGTGTGTTTCTGGCTGTTATTCCGACAACCAAATAGTAACAAAAAGTAGCTATTCGCGGATTGGAAAAATTACTCTGGGTAGTGCATCTGAGCTGGTACGTGTCAACTTCAAGTTGGCGGAGATACTCTCGCACCAGTGGTTTGTACTAATTGTCGATGTCACCCACTTTCTGTGTGAATTGCAGCAATACTCCGTCGTCTATCTCCTGATTGGCAGGAGGCACAGGTGATTCGTCCTCCTTGTTTATCGCTGGTGGTTCCCCTATGAATTTGTCTATTTCCCTCGAAGCTAAGTGTAGCACGAGTTCCAACTGCGAAAGCTGAGCATGGTTAGTGTGTCACAGAAGTCCGACACTTGTGCACTGAGGCCCTTCACATAGGATGGTGTCTCTAGCGGCAGATATAGATTGATTGACTGATTGATTGATTGTAATTTTACGGCACACCAGCACTGTTAGGCTATTTAGCGCCATACGAAAGGTTATATCTAGGATCATTTAAAAGTGGTAAGAGGTCTCGTATCGACCAGCGATATAAAACCAAAGAGTAGAAGGTAAAACGATAAGATGGTAACGGTAATAAATAAAGCTTCCCGATCAACGGGGACTGTAAATGGTGCATGATAATGAAGACAGATGGCAAATATAGATACAAAGATAGTTGTAAAGCTTTCCTCCGAGATGACTTCGACAGACTGATTACTGCTGTCATTATGTGCAAGTATAATTCCGTTTACACGGATCTGAGTCGGTTGCTTGCGTTCCGTTACCACGATTACCATGGAGGTTAATGAAATACAATTCAGTGACCGGAAAGGTAATTGTGTTGTTATTGTTGCTGAGGGTAATTCCACCAACGTTTTGAAAGTTTTGCTTTGAATCCCAGAAAAAGAAATCAAATGTATGTATTGCTGAAATTCCGATGACTGCCGGGATACAGTCGGCCGTTAAGTACACGACCTTTAAGGCAACACCAGTGCCTGCGCTTGCTCTAGCCTTGTCCGAGGTGGACATAAAAACGCGGGACGTGGATACACCGTGGGGCATTAGATGTGTATGCATGTCAGCTCTGTAAAATCCGGATGGGGTAGAGACTTTTGAGATAGAACTGATAGTTTGGATCGGTGGGCGTGATGCTGACACGCCGGTCGCCGCGTCGAACTCTGCAGTCATTCCAAGAATGGAAACTTTAGGGGCTTTTTCCCTAGAGCCTCCATGTTGTAATATCCAACGGAAATGGTTGCGCATACCGGATTATCGGTTGGGGTCAGTCTCACAAAGATCTGTGGTTATTCAAGTGCCTTTAAAATGTTCTATTCTGGGCTGAACTAAGTTACTCGAAGCGCTACCTGTGTCCTTGCACTGGTGAGGATCACTTGTTTTAGAGTCACAGCAGAGTTAGAGAATTAGTCAATAATACATCCTTTATCAGAACCAGCACTAGTACTGGAGCCATGGTATTAACACAATTTTTTAACTTTAATAGCGACACAAAATACAATGCTGGTGGCGTTTTGAACCATAACATGAGGAGAGGGTGCAGATCCACGAACTGTTGCTCAACCTCGACTTTTTCTGCGAGATGGCTTTCGTTTTGGATCATATTTATTGGCATAGCCTAAAAGAGGGCGCTCTACAGATAGTATATACTTCTGAGTGACAGGTGTAGTGTTACGTTGTTTGCATATGCAACATGCACAAAGGAGAGAATGTTGGCATAATTATATGATACTTTCATGCACTGTGGCTGACATTTCTTTGGATATTGGGCTTGTGGAAATTTTGTATGATCTAAGGACACAGCTAATCAAAACGTATCTTCCCATGTGCTCGAAATGTTAGCATGAATTAGTCTAAAGTACACTGGCTTTATCTTTGAAGTCCATGAAGTACAAATGACCCAGCAGAGCTAGAAGATATTTGTTAGGTGCACATCCGAAGTAAGGACAAGCTGCTGTATTCTCTTTGATCCAAATTACAGCCATCAATCATAACCAAAATAAGGAGAATTAAAAGTTCTTTTAACAGTACCTAAGATATACAAGGTATGTTCTTTTTTAGTAGACAGGGTAACTAACTAGGAAATCCTGGGAAATCCTTTATCTTTAAAAATCTAACCCTATGCAAAATATTAAACAGTAGAGCGCTACCTTAGTACATGCTACCTTTAGCCCAGTGGAAGAAAATTGTGGACAATTGGTACTCCGGAACGGCAGAAGGTGGGATGAAGTTTTCCCTGAATCAAGCAAACTTTGTCGTGTGGTACTCAACAACCGATTGTGGCGTCCAGTCTGCGTTTTGGGGGTGGGTGGGTGGGGGTGAGTTGCTTTATTTGGGTAGGAGATAATTGTCTCGGTCACCTCGAGTTACAAATGTATTCGTTTCGATCGTCAGCCGCAACAGTGGGATGGAGGCTCAACCATGGTCGATGCGGGCAGGCTCGCTCTCTGTAAGCTTCCTAAAGTGATAGCCAAACCAGTCGGGAGCAAAGACCCAAGCGCGCAGTTATTTAAATCCCATGAGGTCTTGAGTAAGTAGTCCGTTAATTGCCACCCGGGTCATCTTGCCGCACGGGAGGCCAAACTGTTTAAAGCATGAGACACACTATCCCATACCCAATATGCTGCTGGGGGAACAGACTGCCATGTCAGAACTCCCAATCTTAGATACTTTGTAGTCTGTTCCAGAGACAATTCTGTACAAACTCGACGCACACTAGCTGGATGTCCTAGTCGGAGGAGTTGGCTGCAGCCGTTTCGCTCTCGGGTAATATTAGCAGCGGCCTCGTTATATTATTGACTTTGAAGGCCAGTTCGTCAGAGTTGTCCGTGTACTTGCTGCAGGCCTCAATAATCTACAAGTGCTTATTCTGGGTTCTCAAGCAACGGCCGTCGGCCAGTATAAACTACCCCACAAACTTAGGAACTAGTTTTTCGTCGTCTCTTCCGTAAAGAATCGAATTGAATCTGCATTTGGTTTGGCTTCCGCAATCCTTTAAATGGCGCTCCAGACGTTGCCCTCGTAATACTCAACTCTGCGCCTCTCCTGCGATTGGCGGTTTTGAGGCCAGATGCTGTCGTTGTAGACGATGAGATCGATTACCTGCCCCCTCAAGCCATAGTTGTTGCTGTTATAGATGTTACCGCCAATGATGTCCTTCAAGATAATTGCATTTTGAGAATTTGTTTTTCCAAATCTCTGATGGTTGCACATGATTCCTGTACTCGCCTTTCTCATTACGTAATTTGTGGATGCGGGTATGTGTGTATTCAATGTATTCATTCTCACGCTGAGCAAGCAGTTTAGGTCGGTGTCCCTCAGTGGGATCGGGTTGTCGGGCTCCCGAATTGGGAAGAGGTTGTAAACCATAGCAGTCATCGGATAATCGTTGTCATATTAACAACTGGGAAGAAGTGATGTACATATGTTGGTCATTTGGCTACTCAGAATAAGACGATCGCCTCGGACTTGGTATCTCGGTACAACGTCAAGGTCTCCGAGTACGAGTGGGTCGTTCTCTTCTATGCGAAATACTCTAAAGATCTGCGCAGTGCCATCGACTTCAAACTCTTCCTTGACTTTACGAAGACGACGATGCTAATCAATATCTATGCGTTGGTTGCTGCTTTACCCTGTCAAAATCAAAGAAGAATTTGGGCTTCTCGATTTCAATAGCCCCAGAGAAGCTCCAATTCCTGTTAGGACCGGCTTTGTGCCGTCACCAAGCCTAAGACGATCAAGCATTACATAGTATATCCCGTGGTAGTTTATCTCTAAATGATTACTCAAGCCTAGTAGGTGTGTACCTTATGAGTCTTATTTCTATAAGGATACTCATACCTCCATTATTTGTTGTAATAAAGGCTGTATCCATTCACCACGACGCAGACGACAAAAAACTGGCTTCTGACGGAGTACCCTTTTCACAAAAAAGAAATGGTGTAAGCAAAACGCTTCCCTTTCTCTCATTTTGAAGATGAATTTTAAAGTAATCTCCTAAACATGACCTATGGCAGCAAACAGTGACACAAAAACATAAACCCACTTGCAGCTATTATCACCTTTCATTTTGATTAGCTATATCCGTGGCGAGACATTTCTTAAAAATCAAAATATGTAAAAATGTTATATAGAGACCCGAAAAAGGGAGGGGTGCGCCCTCATACTTAGTTTATGTTTTCCTGCTGGGAGATACGGTTGGTCGTTTCAAAAATCGTAGGCTAGCTGATTTCTATTTTGGTGTGGAAGGGGGCGGCGGAAAGGGGTGCTGAAGCCTAGGTGACTGTTAGCTTTATTGCTCCATGAGCCAATACATGCTGGTAAATAAAAACTTTAGTTGGTGAATTATTGAACAAATTAGATGGACTGCGTGAGGCGTGATGGGATGAAATCTGTTGCAAATATAACATGACCATGATACTAGTTGTATTTAGAAGTGGATTTGAATATTCCGTTACATGTACATGACGATTTCAAGGACTTTCCTGTAGTTCCAGAGAAAATAATTCCAAGAAAATGAAAATGAAATGAACATAACAGATGTACAGTGGGTTGCTAAGTTAGAGATAAGCAAGCTGTTGATGTATAAGTTCTATTACAAGCTGAAAACATATAGGGTGATAGAATGAGAGATCTCGTGATTGATACCGATTTTTGTGTATCTATGTGAGACACGTTTAGAACTACATCAACGATGACATCATTTTTATAGCACTAATGGCTATTAAAATGACAATACATTCGGTAACACATAAACGAATTAAAACGTCCCTCGACATTTTAATGACATGACTGTTTTTGATGCCTACAAACACAGTGAACGAGTAAAAATATGTTCCATATATCTGGATTGAAACTATTATGAAGAACATTGCAATTTAACAAAGATATAGGTATTTAAGGTTTTGCTAGTTGGTCATATATGTAAAAAATATTTTTCTTTTTCTATTTTTCTTGGAGATTTTGGTTATAAAATTAAATGTTCTATTTCAGTATGTCCTCGTCCTTTAAAAAGTGGCTTGCCAACGTTTCGATGTTTTGGGGAATGTGAAGGAACACAAATAATAATATAGATGTTCTTGCTTCATTTTTAGTTTAAAGCAATCATGGATCCCGTAGTCAATCTGATGAGGTCGACCCCGGTGTCCCTTGATCTGTGCATCATTTTCCAGGAATACAAACGTGATGGACTCTTTCATGCAACAAGGCAAGGCCTCGCCTCTACGAAAGAAGCAATCAATGCAAGGCAGACTTTACGGGATTCCAAGTGACTAGAACTGGCCTTCAAGACATTCAAACTGTGCAACAGCACTGGCCTGGCATAAATCATATTATGCCGATTACACATATTAAGGACAAATCGAGAGATTAAGGAAACGTGATGAGTCTCCATTTAAAACTTCCTCTTTTCAAACAGCTGAATCTCCACTGTCTAACTCGGAAGTGTTGCGCAGCCGTTCACATTAAAAAATTCTCTAACTTATATGATCGTATCACGTGTGTGTGTGTGTGTGTGTGTGTGTGTGTGTGTGTGTTTTAAAATGATATTAGCCAGGTAGGTCCAAGCTCCTACTATCAGTTATGGTTAAAGGTCAATCACATAATATAATTTAAATATACATAACATATAATCATGCACAAGCCAAAACACTATATACATATTAAAAATATATAACACTAACACACTTTGAATATGATAGAAAAGCGTATTACACCGGTCTACAGCCAAAATGTTTTCGAAATAAATGTAGTCAAACTTTACTAAATCTGGGTCACTGAGAACGAAAATGATGCCTAAAATTGTTGATTGGCTCTAGTTTTAAAGATATGATACTGGGTCAATATATACGACCGTTGACATGGGAATGGCGGAGGATAAGTGAGTTATAAAGGGAAGAGATCTCAATTTAAACCGGAAATGACTAAAATACATCTTTGACTTGATCTATGAAATAATCTATGACTGTGTTTTGACATTACTTGCTTTTTAGGCAAAACAATGAATGATGCAATCTGAAGCTGGTATTGCGTCATACATGATATGAATTGCTTCATGTTATTCCTAGATGTCATGGATGATGTAATCATAACTAAGCTTACATCACTCTGCTGAACAAATTGTTCTATATCAGCTCTAGAATCATACAGTGTCGTTCTCTCTTATTTGTCAGTGTTTGATTTTGCAAAGGGATACATTTATGTTTAGCCAAAGTGAGCAGAGATGCCTCGTACTTGTGTGAACAATGCAGATAACTTCTGCTATGTTTGTGGTGAAGGGGCTTTTGTATCACAAAAGCGCAGTATAACACTATGGTTAAGAAAGCATATCACCTTTATTGTGGCTGCAAAATTGGAGATCAGGACAAGAGGTGGGCCCCACACAAATGCTGCAACACTTGTGCAACAAATCTTCGACAGTGGTTGAACAGTAAAAGGAAATCTATGCCTTTTGCAGTGCCAGTGATTTGGAGAGAGCCAACCGATCATATCAGCAATTGTTACTTCTGCATGGTGCCTCTAGTTAGGAAAGTTGTGTCAAAGAAGAAAAAGTGAACTGTGCATCATGCAAACATTCAATCAGCTATACAACCAGTATCCCATGAAGAAGGACTGCCGGATCCTGATGCACCAGAATCATTCTCACTTGAGTCAGACGAGGGAGAGGCAGAGGATGAAACTTCTAGTCCTGAACCTTCAATGTCACATGACCCATATTTTCTCCCATCCACCTCTTCTGAACCACACCTCATAACACAAGGTGAACTGAATGACCTTGTCAGGGATTTGGAACTATCCAAGAGTAATGCAGAGCTGTTGGGCTCCAGACGACAGCAGTGGCAACTCCTGGCAGATGATATTAGGGTTTCCATGTTGTGACCGTCAAAAGGATCTTGTCCCATTCTTCTTCATAGAAGGTGATCTTGTAGCCTGCAACAACATCGATTGTGTGATGGCAGCTCTCAACATCGTCCATGATCCAGATGAGTAGAGACGGTTCATTGATTCATGAAAGACGAGTCTTAAATCTGTTTTGCTGCATAATGGCAATGTTTTGCCATCAGTTCCAGTTAGACATCCAGTCCATATGAAGGAAACCTACGAAAACATGAAACAACTTTTGAGGTGCATAAACTATGACCAACATCAGTGGCAGCTTTGTGGGGATTTGAAGGTTCTTGCTCTCTTGCTTGGTCTGCAGACTGGAAACACAAAGTACTGCTGTTTTCTCTGCAAATGGGATAATCATGTGAGAGATTCCCACAACATCAAGAGAAACTAGCCACTCCGACGGTCATTGGAGGTTGTGAGGAAAAGTGTTTAGCATCCACCACTTGTTGAATCAAAGAAGATTGTGTTACCACCATTGCACATCAAGCTGGTCTGATGAAGAACTTTGGCAAGGCCATGGACAAAACACAAGGAGTTTTCAAGTACCTCCATGGAAAATTTCAAAGGTTAAATAAAGCTAAGATAAAGGAAGGTATCTCTGTTGGAACTCAGATTCGTAAACGTCCTCGAGATGATGCATTTAACCTGGCTCTGCTTGGCAATGAAAATACAGTTAGTGGCAACAAAAATTCTCGGAAAACCTCCTCAAGTTGGTGGAAAACTTCCTCAAGGCATACAAAAGCCTTGGTTGCAGCATGTCACTAAAGATACATTGTTTGCACTCTCATCTAGATTTTTTTTCCACACCGAACTGCGGAGCCGTGAGCGACGAGCACGGCGAGCGATTTCACCAGGACACTGCCCATCAATGCTTGCAGACTATTGCTGGACAGTGACAAGAGATGCCCCATTTAATGAATACAAGAGACAAGCGAAGAAGCCCCGAGTACACAGACACACACTGAATAAGGTATAAGATATATATATATATATATATATATATATATATATATATATATATATATATATATATGGTATATATATATATATATATACCTTCAGTTTCATAATAAATTTTATTTATATAACCCTTTTGCTGTTTATTAAAGTGTTACATAAACAGGATAGGTGAAATATTATCTTGCAAAGCAACTATAAACGCATGCAAAGACCTAGGTTTACAATTTATGATTAAAACTCTGCTATCTACACAATATACATAGACGTAAAATGTAAAAACTTAAATAGCTTGGAAACAGAAGCTAGCTAATATTCAATGTCCATTGTTTTACACTTTCTTTTATTTAGCATGCTATATTTCAATGTCTACGTATTGCACTTTCTTTTATTTAGTACAATATTCCGTATGAATTTCAATAATCCCAACATAGTGTTTTAGTGTAAAAGGTCAATGAATACTTGTTAATTCCAATGAATTATTTAAATAAATGATTCCTCTCAAATTACAACTGAACACAACCGTAATTGATTCCAGGCTGATGTTAAAATATGAATGAATAATATTGTTCACCTTGAGCTTATATAAAAACATAAGACAATCATATGACGAGGACGTGGGTCAAAAGTACGCTTTTAGAACTTTCTATTTGTTATAAGTAAGGCTAGACATTAGGTCAGTCAACAACTTTTTATAACTTACAAACAAGATAAAATCATGTACACACAGAAACTCTATCCTCAGTCATGGAGCTGAGTCAATATATAACCAACAGAAATATCAGAAGCCAAAGGCAAGTAAAAATGGAGATCTCTTTGCTGCCCATTTGGTATATCAAATTGTGATCCGCCCATGGCGCAATAAAACGCATATATAAACATTCTTGCAACTCTGTGCTGATGATTCTAGATCAATGAAGAATTTCCACTCATTAATCATTTTTCATCGCAATCCTTTCTGCTCTCCGTCCCCCCTCCTATCTCATGCATTCATGCCTAAGAGACAAAATACGCAGAAATCTGGAGTGAGAGAGAAAAAGAATTTGGGCTGGATGAAAACCTTTAGACTGAACTTACACCAAGTAACCTACAAGAATATGATTCGTCGTAACGGTATGTGTACACTTTCCTTGGGATTTATCTACAGTGTTTATATAATCAAAGACACAAAGTTACAATAGACTGTCGACATAATACGGTAAATTTCTTGGTTACAAGGCACACATACTGTAATATATTTAATGCTTTATTGTTGTTGTTGTTGTTGTTTCTTAAACCTATTATAATGTTCTACAAATCAACTAATATTAATTAAATATAAAAATGTCCAAACGCCGCCTCTCTCTCTCTCTCTCTCTCTCTCTCTCTCTCTCTGGACCATCGTAGCAAAATACGGGCGAAAATCCATGAAAAGACGAGCTTAGACAATTTTAGCTTGGATTTTCTCTTGTGTCATACGACGATGACTCTGGGCCTATTAATGATGGTAAAAGGTAAGTCAAACCGGCCAAAGGAAGAGAGACAGACAGAGAGACAGACAGACAGAGAAACAAATTTTTGGTCGGTAGTAATGTTAATTAAAGCAGAACAAAGACTTCGATAAACTGTAAATGTATTAAATATTTTAATTACCTCTTGTTGGGTCGTCATTTCGCTTAGTTTCTACGTCACACTTATTTCCTTGCGCCGGTACGTGATTGGCTGATCATTCAGTGTTTGTAGTGCTCTACTTTCTTCATTAAAATCATCTTTCATGTTTAAATCAAAGTTTGTTTTATATGGATTTAATCAATGTGAATAGAAATAGAAGCTTCAAAAAAAACACAAAATAATCAACTTATCAATATGCAAAGGTGATTGTGAATCGCCACAAAAGGCATATAACTAAATTTTGTAGCGGACACACCCGGCAGGGATGTGAGAAGTTCATTCATTCGGTCAATACTCAGTTGCCTGTAGGCAGATAAATCAGCCCCTCACTCGTGATGATGTTGATTCTCGGGTTAGGGGCAGATATCACCTATTCATTGAAAGCTGCAATTATTCGCAGCCACTTTTTTCTGCACACATCGGTGAACATTTTATACACTTACCGGTATTTCTCGTGGCTGTGGAGCTACCGTCGGCTGAAGGTTTCTTTGGGTGACATGTACATTATGTTTCTGGAGTAAATTCCATGTTTGGTGACTTGTAAATCCACGTGGAATAGCACCACCATCTGTCCTGTGGCAATTTTAAATTTCGCGCTAGATATAGCTGTTACCAATTACCGGTATGTTTCTAAAGTGTACGCAAGATTGTTGATTTGCATGCAGCAAAATTGCACATTTTAATGAACAGGTGACATCAGATCCACATATCGTCCATCAGTATCAATGCAGATTTGGGGGGTTGATTTATCGGACTAAGTTGCCTGTAGTCAATCTTAACTCCGTTCAAAGGGCAAATATGTGTATCTGTATGTGATATAAATAAAATATATGTATAGCATGTACGCTGTATCAATGATAAACCACTCGTTGTATACATTTTTCATTAAAAGGAAACTCGGCAAGCCTTGTTTCCTTATAATGAAAAATTTACACATTTCGTGGTATATCACTGATACAACGTATGTATGTATGTATGCATGTATGTATATGTATATATATATATATATATATATATATATATATGAAAAATAACATGGCATTTTAAGTGTTGGTATAAGCATATAAGCAATTTGATACCCAACAGTACTGGTCAACAGTACTGGTATATCAAATTATGATTCACTCATGGCGCAAATATAAACATTGTTTCGACTGTATGCCATCGATTCTATAGATCAATGATGAATTACCACTGATTAAATACTAGCGACGTAAGAAAAAAGCGATAAAAGGATTAATAATCACCATTTTCTAAATTTAACATGATAAACAATTTCATTGCAATCTCTCTCTCTCTCTCTCTCTCTCTCTCTCTCTCTCTCTCTCTCTCTCTCTCATGTAGCCAG
>JAECUM010055484.1:0-19213 GCA_016617855.1 Megalonaias nervosa | reverse complement strand
GAAACCGAATTAATACTGACCTACAAAAGGAAAAACAAGATTGTCATCTACTGCTTTATATAACGTGATGTGGCCCCGGACAGGAACAATTTAACTAATACCAACAATAACGTAATAATTTTATGTAATTGATTTTAATAATTAAACAAAGGAACTAATTAATTAATTGAAAAATATGGTCTCTAAGCAGATTTCTTCTTTTTCCGTTGGAGAGTGGTTTATATTCATCGGCGGGAAGTGCGGTGTTAATTTAATGTTAAGGTGGGTGTTTCTTTCCTTCGCATAATGACAGTCTCCGAAAGGTTAGGAGATGAAACAAATTTATTTGCATTTTTTTTATTTGCGATTTCAGTCTATGCCCCATCTTCAATAAATGTTGATCGCTCCTTATTCTCCAAAACCTGGAGTTTTTAAAATTAGCATAACTCTTCTGATCATATCAATTAATCACTGTATGGCTCAAGTTACCTTATTAAAAGATGTAGGATCAAATGCTAGATAGTTTAACAATGATTCAATGAATATAGGGCAATGAATTCGATTTGATAAAGAATTTGTTTTCACATCGGTTACACGGAAATAACCATGTTTTGTACACTCCTCGTATAGGACTTGTACCTTTTACTGGCAGTCCTCTCGATCGTAACATTTATTTTATCAATATCACAAGCAATATCATAAAATGTATTCGTATGTTTGATATCGAAAGCAATGCTTGGTCGATAGATGCGATATATATATATATATATATATATATATATATATATATATATATATATAGCAGTATATATATATATATATATATATATATATATATATATATATATATATATATTGTTAGGAGTCTATGCTCTTAAAATAAGTAACAGAAAAGAGTGAAAGACAACACGCTTTGTAAAATTTAACAAATAATTTATTTCCCGAGAAAACAAAGTCTAAATGAGAAAAAAGAACTTACAGTATTGCGAATTAAATCCCAAAATAATCCAAGAATTACAGGCACAAGTCCTAGTAATTTAAAGTCCTGAATAAAACTCAGTTGAAGTCCCGAAGAAATCCAAAACAAGGCGATGACGTGCCTGTTATAGCATATAGAGTGTTTATGTGTCAACAGTCTTTTGTTGAATCAAAGTAATATAACTCCAGGTTTGAATTCAGTATAAATTCCAATGAATATCTCTATCCAAGAATTTTATTAGAGCACTTTTGTATTTCCAGAGAAAATAATCACTTGAATTCAATAATTTGAAGAAAATAGAATTCATCCCAACTAGTCACAACATAATACAACTTCAAAGTGCGAGATGTCAAAGCAAGAATGACAAAGTTCTCACAATCACAAGATTAATAGTTCTCTACTTGACTTCAGGTCACAATTAGCATTTTCTAAAAAGAAACATTACCTAACGGAAAATAACCTTCTAGAATGATCCTAATGTTTAGAAACAAAAACCTGGATTATGTCTACTTAGGTAACTCCTAAACGCTGACCCAAATAAACATATTTACCTCTTCTATTAATAATGATCCTGTTATTGAGCCCATATACAGAGAGAATAATTTAGCTATGCATTAGTTGTTTACAATGAATAAAATAAAAGAAGCGAATCAGGTCAAGCAGAAATAAACTCAAGTTTGGTCTATATATATAGGTGGTGACGGTACGTTTTGTTACATGGTTATGAAACTTGGTCGTATCGCTGGACATAACAATCTGCGACATCCAGTGATTCATTTAAGGTATAAGACTACTAATTATTTTACGGCTAGACAAACGGTCTTCTGGTGGTGGTGGTGGTGGTGGTGGTGGTTGCGGTGTATGTGTGTGTGTGTGTGTGTGTGTGTGTGTGTGTGTGTGTGTGTGTGTGAACAAGTAGAGTACGAAATATTTTTAGATGCACCCATTGGCAGTAAATGGATTTAATTTTTTTCAAGTCTACAATTCATATACGTCAATCTGTTAGTTATAGTTAGCAATAAAATATGTAATTTTATTTTGATATCCATTATTTAATCCCTTCTGACAAAAAAATCAACACTGATTCTTGAAGCGAGGCTATGTTATTAAGTGCAGACCAGGGAGTCGCTCTGTTTTGGAGCACGAGGTTCAAGAAAATGTTACTAAGGCAATGTGGGTAAAAATGTGTGTAGACACAAAAGAAAACTCAAGATGATAATGTCTCTACACACGTAGTCCGAATAGGACAAACATTCTTCTTCCTTTGGGTACGGAGCTGCAACTTCACGGAGGTGCAACGTGGTTGTTCCTCCGGTACAAGTTATTCAACTCAGGATTATATCAGTGAAAACAACACACGGCCTACCTATTATAGATTTTAATCATTATGACAATATGTTCAAAATTGTTTGCAACAAATTGCACGACAAGCAAAACCACACCCAAAGGAGTTACCTTGTAAAGGTTACTAATATACCTATGGCATTGGGTACAATTGATGAAATAAAAGATGTGGATAGATTTAGCTGATTTGGAATAAACGTTTACCACAGACACATAGGCTCTCAAAAATGAAACAAGCAAAAAGACTCGCATTAAGTGAATAAACGGAACAATGAACATTGAAATAACATAAAAATAGAAACATTTAAAATTTTATTGAACACGGAAGTGGACAAGTATTCTCGCAATAATTGGGAACGTTAATAGAGATAACATTAGGATATTGGTATTAAAAAAAACTGAAATGAACGATCAGATGAATAAATATATCCTAGCCTTAAGTCGAACCATGAACAGAGGTAACACTGAAATATACACAAACACATAGGTATTCAAAAACTGAATTTAACAAGATGCATCAAAATGCATCAAGTGTATGGTAATGGTGTTTGAATGGATGAATTGAAAAATGAAAAATAATTAATACAAAGATGAGTTTGTTGAAAAGACTAAACTAAAACCATTGTTTATATTGCTTAACGATTTTTACAATGCAGTGAGTTATGCTTATCCAGATAATGTAACTTTTCATGCAAGAAGTGATGCGTATCCAGATGGTGTAACGTCTGTATGCAAGGAGTGACGCGTATCCAAATGGTGTAACGTCTGCATACAAGGGGTGATGGTGTAACGTTTGTATGCAAGGAGTGACGCGTATCCAAATGGTGTAACGTCTGCATACAAGGAGTGATGGTGTAACGTTTGTATGCAAGGAGTGACGCGTATCCAAATGGTGTAACGTCTGATTGCAAGGAGTGACGCGTATCCAAATGGTGTAACGTTTGTATGCAAGGAGTGACGCGTATCCAAATGGTGTAACGTCTGCATACAAAGGGTGATGGTGTAACGTTTGTATGCAAGGATGATGCGTATCCAGATGGTATAACTTTGTGTGCTGATTTATCAAGCAAAGTTGAAACTCTTGAAGAGGAAAAAGACTCGCCACTACATACTGGATACAGAGGGTTGGTAGGCCGATTTAAAGCTGTAATTTCGGAACAGTAATTTCTTTACATTTAAATATACCCCATATTGTTTGGCTGAATACAAGTTGCACACAATAAAAAAGAATGGGCAATTGTGACATTGAAAAAGAAATCAGGCTTAGAAAACTCTTTTCAACTTAAAAATTCAGTCCTTTAAATGAGGCTTTAAAATTTCAGTGTTATCAGAAAATCATTTTGTTTTTTACGCATTCGACGTGCAAAAAGAATTGAAACCTACAATATAGTATGAAAAACACATATCTGGGAAAGAACAATATTTTACTCATTGGGATGAAAAACAAAGGTCAAACTGTTCAAAGTGTAAGATAAACACTGACAGCATCATCAAAGTTTGTTGCTCTTAAATATAGTAAAATAAATGGCCAGGCAACAATTACGATTTCGGGAGCGATAGCTAATGGCTTATCATTACAGAGAGAACATGTTTATTTTAAGCTATTGGAATAATAAGGGACTGATGAGAACAGCGTTATACATGACTTTTACGGAAGAGTATCAGAGAAAAACAGCAAACTTCAACGACAACAGGTCTCATTAATTTAACAAACCGGATGATTTTCTCAGTATGAGTTTTCCGATGATCAGGATGGTAGGCATGCATTAAATGAAGTACTTTTAATTGAAAAGAAAGGCAAACAAAAATTTAAAGACTTGAATACACTGTCAATTCAATGGTGAAAGGTATTCGCGTACATGTTACTTTTACGCACTTTCATACTTTTTCAGCACATTAGTTAGCGAACATGTCAATGTACGGCAAATACATCACTCGAACAATCATACTTGTCCCTGGTAGATTTGTTGTGCTGTTCAATATCAAGGTTAGGGGTCATACTAAATACGCAGTGGTGAAGAACTTTAGTAGGATGTTCGTGCAAAACACCATTATATCAAGTGAAAGTATTTTTTAAGGTAAATAACTACAGCAATTCTACTATACAAAAAAGTTTGTGATTACCGTTATCTATTACGACATAGATTTTAACACAGAATTGAACACAGAATACATAATTGAATACAGATTTGAACACAGATAGAACTGAACGCGGAAATTAACACAGAATCGAAGACAGAATTGAACATATAATTGAATATAGAACTGAACACAGAATTTAAAACATTTGAACACAAAACTGAGCACAGAATTGAATACAGAATTGAACACAAAATACAGAATTGAACTCAGAATTTAAGAGATTTGGACACAAATTTGAACACGGAACTTAACACAGAATTGAATACAGAACTATACAAGGCATCATGACTGAAAAATTGAGGAAGTGTAGATCAGGAAATGCCAATGCGCTTTGCAGTTTTACTGCAGGTGTTCTGTTCATATTTTGGAAGGAGGTTTACGATACCATTTAACGTGAAATCCTAACATATTATTGTCCAGTGCATCCATGTGTTCTTTCTCATGACTTGAATGAAAATCACCAAAGTGGATGAAATGACAGACGTGGAAACCAGGACTATGAACTTAAAAACATGTGTTTGTTGTGTGATACTATTAGCGCTTAATCAATTGGTGGATGACAAGTAAAGAATGGGATCGCCGTGACTAAGTAGCGAGGAAGAGAATCATATACGTAGCAGTTAATACACTTTTGAATGTCAGGCAAACATGGTAATTCCCATGGTTCGCAGTTAAGACAACCTGTTACAGAAGTGTTACTTATCTAGGTCTTAAACTAAGTAACAGAAAGACGCGAAATCATCCAATTCATTAAAATTAACAAATAATTTATTTCTCTAAATTCCAAAGTGAAAATTTAAGAGGAACTTATAGTATTGAGAATTAAATCCCAAATATTCCTAAATGTTCTATGACAAGTCCAAAACTATAGTGTTCCGAATGAATTCCAATATTGAATGTGCTGATGTACCAATAGCCTTGAATATATTGATATGTCTTGATTTATCGCAATGGTAAAATCCAGAATGTCGTTGAATGAATTCACAATAATTCCCAAATAGTGATTAACTGCAAAACATCAATGAACCTTTGTAATTCCAGTGAACAATTTAAATAAACAATTCTTCTCAAATTATAAATGAACACAACATTGTTCAGTTATAATTATTATACAATTATTCCAGAGACTGAACGTAATATAGAAATGAATATTTTTTACTACATCCTACATATACTAATTTGACTTGACCTAAGACATAATAAAATGCCCAGGATGTGCGCTTTTTCAAATGAAATATTTTCACTAATTCGTAAACAAGGTCAGGTCTTCAAATTAAATTCAAATAAATTCTTTTGAAAAGATGACAAGAATTAGGTATACACAACATTCAGCAAAGGCAATAGTCAGGTACGCCCAAACTGTACCCTCAAGCACGGAGATAGGTGAAGCACAAAATATAAATTAAATATGCATAACACCTCCCTTCATAAAGAAAAAGAAAGATTTATACTAGAAAGTTTCTTTTACATATTAGTCAACTATATGATACTATGATGTTAATTAAATTTTGCATAGGAAGATGAAAGTGCAACTGCAACTAGATTATCTTTTCCCTCGATGTGCCAAATGTCAATCTTGTATTCCTGCAACTCCTCCAAAGCAATCAATGATTTTTGTTTTTCATTTTGAGTCATGAAAGAACGGGGGTTGTGATCACTGAATGCAATAATTGGAGATAAGAGCTCTTGGAAGTGAACTTGATCCTGCAGGAGATCGCGTGTGTCAGTGTCAGTATACGTTTTAAACCCGCCTTAGCACTTTCGACTCTCGCTGAGTCTTTTTCAAATATAAAATTTTAACACGTAGATGAACAATAAGCACAAAAGATAACGTTGAATTTACAAACCTGTACAATTTGCTTATGGATGCATTAGAAGTACCGTTTCAAAACTGTGACTATCACGCCTGATTGCTTTCAACTTTGATGATAAAATGCCAACCTAGTTGGTGTTGATCTACAAAAGGAGTAACAGCGCCATCTATTTGTTAAATAAAGTGATGCAACTGTAAATTATATCCCAGTTAATTTATTGTCCATTTATTACCAATAACTACAACAATAATACTAACAACAAATAAAGCACTAATTATATGTAAGTGGATCAATAATGAAATAAACGAACCAAATATTTAATTGAAAAATATGGACTCTCAAGAGATTTGAGTTTATCTTAGTGAGGTTCTCGTCTAGAGTATTGAATTAGGGCTCAGGGTTTCAGAGTTCTTACGCGGCATATCCAGATACAGCTCTGTTCTTCTGGTTTCGGAAATCCAGCTGTTGCTGTGGGCAATTGCATTTAGTTAAATGTCACCGAAAGGACGGTTAGGGGCAAAGAAATGTTCTGTTATCTGGGCATCTGTCCAACGTCTTTATCATCCAATTATATCTGTGAAGATTGATCTTTTTATGTAGTTTCTCTGTTTCTCCGATATGCTGAAGGCTGCAACTCTTACATGTGATGAGATGTGTGTGTGTGTGTGTGTGTGTGTGTGTGTGTGTGTGTGTGTGATTTTTAACGTAGCTTTAACAATTTTCCAGTCATGTCGCTAAGATGTGTGCAGTGTGACAGTTTATAGTGATGTCAAACAGTGGGGCATCATGCTTCAGTCATGTAGCATGATGTCCCACCCATTCACAATTCTCCTGACACCAGTCCGACCAGTCCTGACACTAACCTCTTAAAGCTGAGTTCCTAGCGAGGCAGCTGTTAGTGCCATTTTTATAAGTCTTTTGTATGACTCGGCCGAGGTTCGAACCCGCGACCTCCCGCATCCGAGGCAGTAGCTCTACATACTACGCGTGATGAGATAAAATGTATTCTGTTTTTGTTTTTGTCTTATCGCATGTTATCATATTTTACGCCCTTCAGCACGAAAGGGCCTAGATGTGGCAGTACGATCTTGGTTTTTGACAGGCATTAACTTTGCTCTGACTGAGATGTCTGATAGGTATTTCAGTCTGATCTATGCTATTCTGACTTGTTATGGCATGATTAACTTTATTGTGCCACCCGATTCTTGTATTATTGTTTGTCTCTGTTTTGTAATTTTAACTTTAACAAAGACTCATTGAGAGTCGAAAGGGCTTAGGCTATTTACAAACTAATTTTGCACTGTTAGTTGTCCATTTGAAAGAAACATACATTGAATGACGCTAATATAATCAAACAGGTATATTAGACTAAACGTATAAATCAAACTGTATGAATGGCCATCGTAGTGGTTGCCGAACGCGAACAATCACTAGCCATACCATACAAATACAGAATATTTATTCTGCTCAGGTCACCATGTCACATATGAAGAATACGAAATAACAGATAATTATTAGACAAGCATGTGTATAAATAATATAAATCAATTGTAGTCCTTTTTCGCAAGGAACATATTATTTTAAGTACAAACCTGTTGAAAAGAAATCATGTTCGGTGCACGAAGTGTATAAAGTAACTTTTAAAACCATAAATTAAAACATATCTATCAGAGCATATGACATTGACACATAGACTACTCCTATGTGACCTTGTACACTTACGGTGTTTAGTTTCTTTTTCGGACAAGCTCCCAACCTTTGTACCGTTTGTGCAATTTAATTGGTGAAATTGATATGTATATCATAACATAGATCATCACCCCAACACATAGATAACTTAATGTGCCAACTTGTCAGACAGACAAACTACAACTGACTAAAGCCTGTTTACCACTGCTGGCGCTGTATAGTACACCCATACAACTAATGTCTTGAGTGTTTCATGATCACACCTGTGCTGAGACAATTGTAGCCAAGTCACCTTCATTATTGTTACTTTCTTACGCATGTAAAGCTGTTCGATTTTCCTGAAATTTTCCGTGCATTCAAAGAAATGAATATCCTTTGAAGGGAATTTATCTCATACTGCAGGAGGATTTGATTTTAAGACAAATGGTTATGCTTATACGCCGGAAAAGCACACCATCAACTTCGTTTCGGAAATGTTAAATATTTTTCTTTGTTTAAGAAACAATTATCACACACACACACACACACACACACACACACACACACACACACACAGATAGATAGATAGATAGATAGATAGATAGATAGATATAGTCGACTAACAGTCATTGGCATTACTTTCCACCTTGACCCAGAATTTCTAAAATACCCATTACAGGTCCCATATGAAACAATGTAGTATTACCTATTTTATTTATTAAGGTTGAGAACGTGTACAGTAGGAGAATAAAAATTTGGTGTAACCGGTGTTAATTAAGTGAATAAGATGCAGGAAGAGGACATGTCCGCCTTACTAGCAACACTAACGCTGTGGTCTAATCGAATGACGATCCGCTTGACTGACTGCCTTACTACCAACGCTAAAGCTATGGTCTAATGGATTGACGATCCGCTTGACTGACTACCTTACTATCAAAGCTAACGATGTGGTCTAATTGATTGACGATCCCCTTGACTAACTGCCGGATAAAAGACTGATTCTGAATTAGATTGGTGAAATTAGTGCCCAAATTACAACGGCGGAAATCGAATGTGTCGTACAGTTAGTACAAAGCAGGTTTGTTTTTGTTGCAATACGATTCTTAGACAACAGCGAGTGACTTATATACAAATGCCGGACAATGGCGATATAAAGAACTCGAACGTGCAGAAAAGTAATTGTTGCATACACCTTTCTTTTTAAAAGAAGATCATAATTTTTCTTTTGGTTGTGGGCAAATTTAAGTTATATGTTCAAACATGGCTTAAATTTCTCCCTGTATCAGGTAACCGTCTTAGGCACGTTTGACCTTATTCGAATTTCCAAGTTTCTTCTAAGGGACTGGCCAAAATTAGAAAGAAAACAAGAAGTCTACTAAATTCTCTCCAAATACAAATTTGATTGTATGTTTTAGCATTTTTACTTAGAATCTGATATAAAATTTCCATTTTGAGAAGTTGGCTGTAGTCGTCCTGAAGATGAGAGGTCAAGATCGCAGGCAAGCAAAATGTAACTGCCATCTATTTCGTTCCCAGTGTTTCAACTGACGACGGTGTGTCTTCAACCACAGGTAGCCCTGTTGCCTCAAGGTCAAGGTCACAATAAGGCAATCTGTAATAATTTCCTTGTCATGACTACAACATTTGAAACGCTAATGATATTTTCTATGAGATACCATTTTAAAAATATTTTGTTCTGTCTAAAATTTGAATATTATATATCATGAAATATATGTTAATATCAAAACCTAAACTTTATATACTCAAATTTATTTTTATTAGTTTATAATAATAAATTTAATATCTAAAGCGAAATTAATTTTGCCTTGCAACACATCAACCGCTGCTCTACCCCTACCCCTCTTGTCTCAGGCGTTATCAAACAAAAATGTGCATGAAAATCAATCTTTAGTGATAATTTCATTTCGTACCTTCTTGTATGAAATATACAATGAGTTACATTTTTACCCCCAACCGTACAAATGTAGAGATCAATGAGTTAAATCCCAATATATTTCATAGTACCAACACTAAATACTGTGTCTTTAAATTTGTTTGAGACCAAAATATATTAAGAGAAGAATGGGTTTACACGCTATCAAGTGAAATGACAGGGGCTAATCCAGAATTATGAACCCCTGATTTGGAGAGGGGGGGTCGAAGCTTAAGGAAGCACCTGCATTTTATGCGTTCCACAGGGCATAATTATAATCTACATGAAAAGAAAAGCTACTCTGGGAAGTATTTCAAGTAACCTCAACTAATAATCTGAGTTCAGATTTCACAAATATTCCTCGCTTCAGACTTAGTCTCTGGCCCGTTGATTGCTTCCTCAGTCCGTTGGTCACCGAATAGTGTAGTTGTTAAAATTAACGCCAGTCTCTTGATCGTTTCAATTGATCACTGTATGGCTCAAGTTGCCTTATTGAAAGGGTAGGTTCAAAAGCTAGATAGTTTAATAACGGGTCGATGAATATGGGGCAAAACCTTTCATTGCCAACTCTGTCGACCTATCCTTTATTTTGTCAATATAACACGAGCAATAGAAAAAAAATTAATTCGTATTTTTGATATTAAAATGAATGTTTATTAACATACGCACACGCACACGCACACACACACACACACACACACATGGCCTAGTGTATCAAAATGCAGTTTTTTGTTAAATTAATACTCCACAAATTAAAAACGATCACTACAACTCTTGATAAAATCTTAACAATTAATGAGTCCAATTATTTTCGAGAGGTAAATGAATTTCAATTTTAGTCATAAGTATAATTTGTAGATGTCAACAGCAAACGCGGAAAGTAATGTACAAATCGACACTTTTCGCCCGCCATTGTGGATAAATTTCTGCAATGCATAGTGGGGAAAACTGGTAAGCGCAGTATATTTTAGCTAGCTCATCCCTTACTCCAATTAAATTTTCTGCCAACGAGAATCTAATTCCAGTGACAACCGAAATACCTAGCACAAACTTACCCTCAGTGACTTGCAAAAATGGCTACGATTTATACAGGAATTCCCTTTGCGTTGGTCGAGACCTGTTACATACCACACTTGTAACCGGAATTGAAATCCATTCATCTGCAAATTACAATCTCGTACCATCAGGGTTAGTTGTTATCAATTTGAAGATTGTAAATACTTTTCTTTCCATTTTCAGAAAATTATATGGATGTATTTACTCAAGCATGCTGAGAAAATGATTCGCATAAGCATTACACTATGAAAGAAGCAGGCACGTCCAGAACGTACTTTGTAATAAAGGTGTTACGTTTGGGCACGCTGAATCGGGGTGATCTCTGTGTGTGTGTGTGTGTGTGTGTATATATATATATATATATATATATATATATATATATATATATATATATATATATATATACAGTACCAGTGCCATATATATATATATGGCACTGGTACTGTTGACTAGGCCTTACAAACATAAATGTAACTATGGCGCTGGTACCGTTGATTAGAGCTTTACAAACGTAAAGATAACTATGGCGCTGGTACCGTTGGATACTGAGGAACATTGCCAGCTGTAGAAATGAACTTTATCTCGTCCTGGAAGAACATTGACAAAGAAGAACCCTGAGTAGTAGAAGAAAACCAGGTTTCTAGATTTAATACCCTTTTCCCCACCCCGTCCCCCCTCCCATTAGAACATATTTGTAACGAACCTGTAGCTTAACTCAAAACAGGTTAGAAAATATATTTATCAGGAGAAGACCCTCTCCACTCCAAAACGATCATATTTGTATTAGCGGGGACTTCTAGATTTTAGACCCCTTCCCCTGTAAAACATATTTGTCAGAGAAAAACACCCTCCCCGATTTCAGATACTCTATAACAGACATATCTTTCGAACTATACATGTTCTCTGCCTGTGCCGATCGATTGCTGTAGCCTAAACAGAGACTGCAGTGTTGCGATCGATATATGTATATCATGTAACTGGGATTGTCGTGTTTCATTTTGCAAAGAGACACGTGTGTCTGTAACTTTACTAGAAAAAACTGGAAATTTCGAGAAAAATCACGTGATTTACAGACATTACAGAAATTTCACAGACGTTACAGAATTTTCTGGTAAATCACGTGATTTAGCGCTGGGCATTATAACTGCGTAATAGACTTTTCTGGAAAATCACGTGATCGGAAACTTCTGGAAATTCACGCAAGGGCTATATAAAAGCAGCGAGATTTTTCACTCGTAGAGATGTGTTTCGCTTAGAGCATGAAAGGCAAGTGAAATTTTTTCTTGAAAATAGGAGATAGATCCTTTATTTTAACAAAGAATATTTTAGAAATTTCGTTCAGATTTTTCAGAGGTAAATGGTACTCAATTTATATTCTTTTGGTCAGTTATCAAATTTTTCAGCAGTAGCTGTAGTAGTAAGATAAGATGAGGTTTCCAGATCTTTAAGAGTTATCTCACATAAAATGTCTTTTTATCCACCCTCAATAAAATATACTGGCACAGAACCTAAGAAGCTGGTTTCATTTATCAAGCAAACTATAACCATATTTTATGATAATCTTTTTCATATCTGCTTACCTTCATCGGTAAAATATCTGTTAACATACTGTCAATAATACGAAACTCGCGTATTAAATCGTCCATATCATATTGTACACCTCGCAAATAAGATCGTATCTGATCAAGTAATTTTTTAAAATTAATACTAGCTATTTTACAGGCTTTTTTTCGTCTCAAGCCTGGGTTCAATCTTCTTACATGCTGTTGAAAGAGATACACCGACAGCAGCTATAATTAATAAAAAAGGGTTTAATGATACCCCACTTGATATTATGCCAGAGGTGGTCATTAGCAGTGGCAAATATGATATTACTCTAAGTACTCTGTTGTAATACCTGTAACATTGTTTCACGCACCAAAGGTTTTTATGATAAAATTTGTAATATTGTATTAGTGCGTCCACATCTTGTTTTGGAGTTTCTTCTGAAATATGATTGAAATCGATGATCTGTTTTTTCATTATACAATATTTGTTTACAGTTTTATACAATATTAAAAACTCTAGCACCAACAGTCGAATCGAGAAACTCGCGGAATTTATTATTTTTAGGATCAGCTAAAAACTCTCTGTATTTATTATAAACATCTGACGAAGTATCATCATATCGTTGATCTGTTAGTACATAATTTTTCTTTAACCAAGTATATGAATCAAAAACATTTCCTACTTCTCTCTCATACAAATCTGTATTATTCACAAAATTACTGTAATCGATTTCTGTTTCATCAATATATCCTAATACTAAACTCAACTGATCTAACGTGAAGTTTTTGAGAACAAGATGTCTGATAATTGCATATGCGACTACGAAATTTACTAACATTAATTTTTTTAAGCTTATCTAGTTCAATTGCAAGAAGACCAACAGCAGAAGCTACTTTTAACATCACTTTTTCATATGGTTTTGTGAGTATTGTTTTAATTTCATTGTAATAATTTCGTAATGACAATTGTCTAGAGTACTGAATTGATGGGAATGGAATATCATCTTCTTCACTTATATCATAATAAGAATCAGACTTTACTTCCAACTTTGTTTGATCGACTTCTTCAAAAAACATTTCTCGCTCATAATCACTAAAATTACTAATTTCATCCTCAAAATTTTTGATTATCTTTAGAGACTTGTTAACAATAATCGGATCAAATTCTGAGTCTTTTTTACGTATCATTGGTAAAATTGCGTTTGCGTACACTTTAATAAATAACTCTGCGTCTGGTGTCATAGTAACGATTTTAACCAAGGTTTCTTTGTCGTGGTAGTACATGCCGAGATACTTAAAAATGTTTCGTCTTTAAAAACTATCATATAACTTTTTGTTTCTTTTTATTCTTATTTTTTTAATTTCCGTTAGTTTGTCAAGACGAGTATGATTTTCGTTTACTCGTCTTTCTTCTAGTGTTTTTCCACCATAAGCTTGTGCTTTTATTAAGTCTGATTGTATTATCAAATCTATATTTTTAAAAACAAACTCAAGCAATATTTTTTTAAGCAAGGTTTCAACTTGTTTTTGTTCTTCTAGACAATCATCAGGATGACAGTAACTTCTTATAATATCAAAGTTTTCTATTGCTTTTATTAGTTGCGGTCCTCGCATATACATAACACGAACAAATTGTTTTGCTTCTTCTGTCAATGGAGAGTTTATCATTGAAATTTAAAAAATTTTCGTGGTATTTATTATACGTGTCGATTTTGATTCGTCCCTAACATTTATTTTAGGGTAAAAATATTATCATAAAATTCTCTCGCAACACTTACAATTGGTGGTTCTGACATTATTTTATAGCAGTAGATTAAATTTGATCACAATGATCATACCTGATCATCGAGTGTGTATATTTGAAATAATGTCAGTCCTGGAAACGGATGCTCAGCAGCGACAACATAGCATAGAAAATACAAGTACTTGTTAACAGTCTTTTCTATCGGAATTGTAAAATATTGTGTTGTTGTAATATACGTGTTTTCTGTGCTATACAATGTACCCAATTAATATCATCATTTGATCCTTCCAATCGCCAATTATAAATTCGGCCAACGCTAGGGTTTAATCGACCGCACAAATGAAATTGCCAAATAGCAACTGCAGTAGGACATTTGATTTTGATCCAAAAATTTTCAACTTCTCCGTTGGTCGTCCACTCGTGTCTATCAGAGAAAGCGTAATAAGGATAATTTTCAGGATAATGCGATGATGTGCTTACCTCAAACCCAACTCGATTGTCAGTTGCCTTACAAAGTATTGGAATATATTCAACATTGTTTTTAGTTCTTTTTATACCACTAGACAGACTGTCAACATACGCTTTATTTGTCAGATCATTAGGGCTAACTGGAACATATGTCGTAGTTATTTTATTATTTCTCATGTTTATATTACCTGACATTGGTCCACCGGATTTTTTAAAGTATGGGGCAAGTTCTTCTTTTAACTGACCATAACTAATAGCATCCGAGTCGGACTTGGCGAGGTTGTTGGTAATCCAGTTATTTTTGAATTTGACATAGGTTACCTGTCATTGTGTCGCCGGCTTTGTTAAGTTTACTGTCGTCAGCTGATTTTAGTTGCGCATAACTTACCGCTTGCGATAAATCTGCTGGCGGATATGAAGTTTCTAAACCTAACACTCGTTGACCTGACATGTTAATATTACCTGTAATTATCCCACCTGTTTTATCAAGCAACGTTGTTATCCACATACTTTAACTGTAAATAACTTACCGCTTTGGTTTGATTTAAGTTTGCTGGTGGGTATCCAGTCTCCAAGCCTACGACCTTTTTTCCTGACATATCTAAGTTCCGCCGGCCTTGTCTAACTTGTTGTCGTCAACTGATTTTAGTTGTGCATAACTAACAGCTTGTGTAAGGTCAACTATTGGTGGTGGATACACCGTTTGTAAACCAAGCACCCGTTGATTTGACATAGACAGGTTTCCTGTCATCGTATCACCAATTTTTTTCAGGTAACCATCACCGCCGTTTTGTAGTTATAATTTCCGGCGAATCTCCTAATGTTGTTCCAAATTTTGTGTAATAGCTCATTATTTATTTATTGTCTAACAATTTTTATAATATGTCGATATCAAATTTTGATACAGACAGACATCGGAAACATGTACACAACAACGAACTTCCAGATTGTCATTATCTTATTGTTGGCCGCACAGGATCAGGTAAAACAAATTTGCTTATGAACTTGCTGTTGGGAGATAATTTTAACTATGATCGAGTTTATATTTATACCATTAATCCACAACAAGACAAATACGAACTACTTAGCGAATACAATAACAAACTTCGTGACGATCTTGAGGCTGGCGAAGATTTTTTTATTATTAAGCAACCAGAAGAACTTATTCCAGTGAGTGAAATTGACTCTGACGAGCATAAGATAGTTGTTTTTGATGATATTCCGCTAAACAATACGGAGATGAATAAAATAAGATCCTATTTTTCACTGTCGCGTAATAAAAAATGTAATTCTGTTTATTTAGCCCAAGATTTTTATAACGTTGACAGATTTATTCGGCGAAATACTGGTTGTTTTATATTATTTCCAGGACTGGACAACGTGGACGTCAGGAATATTGTAAACGAAAACTCTGGCGACGTAACGAAAGATAAATTTATCGAACTATATCACAAGGCAACGGCAGATAAGTATAACTTTTTCTTGTTCGATAAGCTTACACATGATCCGAAAAAAATGTTTCGCTGTTGGATTAAAAATTATCTACAGTTGTTTGATATAAAATGGAGCAGCAGTAGAGCTGAACCCTACAACTTTGTAGAGACCTTATTTTTGAAAATTAAGGGTTCCTACGAAGGCTGAAAAAAGAAGTTTTTGCCTTAATAATGAAAACTTCTTTAATTGACCAGATTTTTTCACAATCTGGTCACTACGCGTATGTCCTTCAACAGCTCTACTGCTGCTATAAATTAAACAGCCAGTATAGATATTATCAATAATGAGTATTGGAGAACCACACTCAGCTAAATTAACTCTACTGCTGCTATGATTTTTATCCAAAAATTGTATCAAGTCCGTTGCGATATCTTGACCTAGGATCATGTAAATTTATCGTTACAAAACCAAAGGGAGCAGCTTGTGCTTTTGAAAAGAAATTTTTAAATTTGTTCATGTCCATGTCGCCTGAACACCAAGTATAATAAATATTCTGCAGCGTATGATTATCTACGCCATTAAACACAACCAAAATATTGCAGTTGTCTCTGATTACTTTTGGAATTTGTGTATATCTCTGTGTAACATAAATCACGTCTGTATTTTTATGTCTACCTCGTGAAAATATTCTAGCTGGATTTGATTGTTTGTCCAGCATAACATCATCATACACCACTAAATTATTAATGAATCCATGAGGGCCAGTGGCCCTGAGATCATCTACGGATGGCGCTTCATCAATATCAGTAATAAAGTCTATGACATTGTCTTCATGTAACAATTTTGCGTTTTCATTAAAATCTTTAAGTACTTCGTAACATCGCTGATCATCTACAGATGGCGCTACTAAATATAATTTATCCCACTTCAGCCATCGCATTATTAGATTAAGCAGTAATTGCGTCTTCCCACTTCCAGATGGGCCTATTATAATCATTCTGATAGAATTCGGAAGCGCTGGATGGTGTTTTACTGGTTCTTGTTTTCGTGTCGCAGAAAAGTCAATTATATCCATATAATAAATAATATGATTCTATATTGTGTTCGATGCAGAGCACCTACTGATACTACTGAATTAACGACAATAACAACAAGAAATAAAAGACGTGCACTTACAGGCAAGTGTGTGAAATGTGGTACCAAGAAATATAAATTTGTCTCCATGACTAAGTCAGGAATAAAGACAGGTGGGGGTGATATCGCTGCTTCGTTAGGAAAATTACCAGGAACTCCATGGGCTAAATATCCCGGTGAGAAACATTTACCCGGATATAATTATTGTGGTCCTGGAACTCGTCTTGATATCAGACTCGATGATCAAGATCAACCAAAACCAGGAGAGTATCCAGTAAATGAGATTGATCAAGCATGTCATGTTCATGATGTCGCGTATAAAAGTAAGGATTTGCAACACCGACATCTCGCGGATGTGAAATTGATTCACGCGTTAAATTCTATACCTAATAAATCTCTCAGAGAAAAATTAGCTAGTTTTCTAGTAAAAACTGCTATGAAAGGTAAACTAGTGTTAGGGGCTGGTAATTAATTATATAACTATCATAATGGAATCTGTTTATTATTCCCCGAGAGGATTTTGGAGAGGTAAAGCAGCGATTAGTAAACTCGCCGAAGCAGCAAAAGTTTCACGTAATGTCGCTGCATCATGGTTAGCACGACAGGCAATATGGCAAATCTTCCTAAGTCCACCTAAAAGAATTCATTACGCGCATTTTGATGTTAGTGTCCCTAATGAAGTTCATCAAGCGGATATACTGTTTTTACCACACGATACCATTAAAACACGTGGACGAAAATCACGCACATACAAATACGCGTTAACTGTTGTTGACGTTGCTAGTAGATATAAAGAAGCGGAGCCATTATCAACGAAAACAACATCCGAAGTTGCATCTGCGTTCGAACGAATTTATCATCGAGGTGGTCTACGATGGCCAAAACTACTACAGGTTGATCCTGGCAAAGAATTTCTTGGTGTAGTATCATCGTTGATGAAGAAACGTAACGTTAAAATCAGACGAGGACATACTGAAATTCATCGTGATCAGGCAATCGTTGAACGATTTAATAGAACACTTGCCGAGCGGTTATTCGGATATCAATATGCAAGGGAAATATCTACTGACTTTAAGGATAGATCTCGTGAATGGGTTACAAGATTACCGAGTGTGATAGCTGCGTTGAATAATGAAATTACTCGTGCAACTTCCATGAAACCTTCTAATGCGATCAAAAAAAAATATATACCCAATGGCTACGGACAACGACATGAATCTTTCTCTCAACCAGTATTAGGTAATGTTACAGTTAGATATTTATATGAACCTGGCGAACTTGAAAGTGGTAAAAAAAGAGCAACCGATCCTATCTGGAGTGTGACTACACATAAAATTTCTAGCGTGGTTAGATCCACTGGAAGACCTGCCATATACAGACTAGATTCTACTGCCCCTCAGCGTGGATTTGTACGTGAACAATTACCAATAATTCCTGAGGATACGCAATTACCACCAAGCTCAATTTTGTAAACGTCCAGAACCTCGACGTCGATTACACTCAAGACAAGTCAGCATTACATTTTCACGTGTATGACCGAGATCACTATTAATTCTGTCTACGGTAAATTGTCTTGGATTCGAACACTGCCATAACATATTACAGTTGCAACTTGCGCAATGATTATTTTGTAGTTGCTTTAGTGTTATAATAAATTCAATATCAATATCAAAATCACGCTTATTTTTTTGTCACATTGTTTATAACCAGCTAATTTTTTCTTTATTACAACATCGTCATTAGTAATTTCCTCAGTTATCACGTAATCTATAATAACCCTATGTAGTTGAGATATTCTCCTGACTCGAGATACGGCGAGATAGACTAAATTTGACCACTCGATCCTATCATCTACAATCCAGATTTTAGTATCAGTTATAGTTAACCCCTGTGACGAGTGAATCGTTATAGCGTATCCTAACACCCACGGCGATTTATTCATACTCAGCGCATTCTCAACGACATTAATAT
>JAECUM010055483.1:0-11639 GCA_016617855.1 Megalonaias nervosa | reverse complement strand
ATATATATATATATATATATATATTGTTACGAATATGTATTTAAGTTGCTTGTGTGTTAGTTCTAAATTCTTTTTTATTTAATTTTGTTTCATTATATTTTATTGTAATGATAATTTTCATTGGATTTGAATCTCTTTTCCGAAAATTGGCTTGACCCGATTAGATTATAATATTTCTTCAGCACTATTTTCAGCTCACTCTGGTTCATAGATTTCGTGAACATCAAGATAAAACGATTGGCTATTGCCAAGGTAGTTTTATGATTGCGTGATAGTTCTAATTTGTAAACAACTTTTGTATTGAATTTTATAATAAGATTCGCTAAGTTCTTCCATGGCGGACGTGGCTACCGGTTGTGCGCTTCTTTTGCGATGTTCAAATTAGTGTCACGTAAGTCCATCACGTGAGCCACCATGTCATCGAAAATCGAGGTTTAAAATAGTCAATTGGTATTAAAATTATTCAGTCGTATTCTTACACCTTGAGGGAACAAGGTGTTTATATTGTTGTTGCCAGACTGTTTTGAAGTTCATCTATTTTTGGAATTTAATAATTTATTCTCTAGAAGACTAAACAAGTGAACTTTTTTATAAAAAGTTCTGGGACAAATAAATTCAGTGGAAATTTATTCTGGAATTCTATACAGAAACATTATAAACTGTGATTCAATTGAGGATGTGTTGCCACCAGTACAACGACCTAATCTGACGTCATCGCCTCCATATTGGAATTTCATCGAGATTCGAACCTGGATTCAATTAGAACTGTTTAGTGAGAGGATTTTTTCGATCCTAGGATTAAATTTTGGATTATGGTCACAAACTGTAAGTCCTATTTCCAATTTTTACCTTGTTTTCTAGGGAAATAAATTATTTTGTTAAACTTTACAAAGTTTGATGACTTCACTCTTTTCTTTTGTTACATTTAGAGCCTATATATATATATATAGAGAGAGAGAGAGAGAGAGAGAGAGAGAGAGAGAGAGAGAGAGAGAGAGAGAGAGAAAATACAAATCATATGGCGAATAACAGTCCTTTCAAGTGTACTGGATCCAGCAAGGGATCACGTGTGTCAGGGGTTGATTAAGATAAATGCAATAAACTGACAACGAACAGTACAAAACTGGTATCTAACTAGCCTGAGCGCTTTCGGCTCTTAATGAGTCTTTTTCAAAGGCATATCCAAAACATAGACAAGACAAACAAATAAAACAGAAAAACCGTAGTGTTTGCAAAACTTTACATGACTGTTTCTACAGGAATCAGACCTTTAAATGTATTATGTTTCAACTAGTTTATATCAACTTGTTGCGGATACTGGAAAATATTTGTATTAACTTAGAAATCGATGAGCCATAACGGCATCTGTTATTTTGTGTACATTTATGTAAGCGCAAATTATATCCCTGATATTTTATTGTTATAGTAGTAATTGTAGGCTATTAAGCAAATTTAGAGAATTTTTTAAAAGAAAATGTGTCGGCTGCAAACGATAATTTTATTTGTGCATGGCTGTCTTTTTCTAGTCTTCTTGGTTCAACCGCTTGGTTCAATGTTCTAAGGCGGCGTATCCAGCAAGATTCCTTTTCTTTCCTGGTTTCGGAACTCCAGTTGGGATTGTTAGCAATTGCAATAAGTGTTATATCACTGAAAGTGTGGCCAGGGGAGGAGAAGTGTTCTGCGACCGGGCTTCTGTACAGGTTCTTTGTCATCCAATCAGATCTATGAAGGTTGATCCTTTTGTGTAGCTTTTCAGTTTCTCCGACATACTGAAGGTTACAGATCTTACATGTGATGAGATAAATTACGTTCTCTATTTTGCTCGTTTTGTTTGGACCATGTATGTTTAGTTTTTCTCTAGTCACTGTGCTAGAAAATGTCCTGGTCTCTATCATATATTGACAGGTTTCGCATCTTTTATCGCCACAGGGGCCAGATTGACTAGGGTGGTCTTGACTAGTGATTCGCGTTACATACGTGTGTGTGTGTGTGTGTGTGTGTGTGTGTGTGTGTGTGTGTGTGTGTGTGTGTGTGTGTGTGTGTGTATGCCACAAACATTTAAAATAACTTGGCCTTTAAAGTGTTGGTATAAAGCAATTAGATATACCAATACTATTGGTACATCAAATTGTGATCCGCCCAATGCGCAATAATAGGCATATATAAATATTCTTGCAAATGTGTGCTATTGATTCTAGATCAATAATGAATTTCCACTCATTAATCATTATTGACGTATGAATATAACTATAAAAAAGAATTAATAATCCCCGTTTTCTAATGAATTTAGTAGGGTACAAAATTTGATCGCAATCCTTTTTGATTTCCGTTCCCCCATCCCCTCGCATGTATAAGGGACATAATACGCAGAAAACTCAAGTGAGAGAGAGAAAGAAATTGGAGTGGATGAAAACCTTGAAGCTGAACTTACACCAAGTAACCTACAAGAATATGATTCATCGTAACGATATATATATATATATATATATACTTTCTTTGGGATTTATCTACAGTGTTTATATATAATAAATGATGCAATAGCCTGTCGACAATATGCGGTTAATGTATTGGTTACAATAAATACACACACTGTAATGTATTTTAATGCTTTCTTCTTGTTGTTGTTGATGATGATGATGTTTTTGTTTCTTGAACCTATAATAATGATCTAAAATCGATTATTATTAATTAAATCTAAAAATGTCAAAAAGCCGCCTCTCTATGCATCTCTCTCTCTCTCTCTCTCTCTCTCTCTCTCTCTCTCTCTCTCTCTCTCTCTCTCTACCATCGTAGCAAGATACCTGCAAAAATCCATGAAAAGACTAGCGTAGAGGATTTTCACTTTGATTTTCACTTGTGTCATACTATGATGTCATTGGACCTTTGAATGATGGTAAAAGTTAAGTCAAACCGACCGAAGGAAGAGAGAGATAGAGAGGGAGAGAGAGAAAAAAAAAAAACAATTGTATGGTCGGTAGTAATGTTAATTACAGCTTATTATTGACTTAGATCAACTGTAAATATATTATATATTTTAATTACCTCTTGTTCATTCGTCATTTTGCTTAGTTTCTACGCCACACGCACCTTTATTCGCCGGTACGTGAATGTGTAAGCGTTCAGTGTTTCTGGCGTTCTACTTACTTCGTTAAAACCATCTTTCATGTTTAAATCACTTGTGCGTCTTATATCGATTTAATCAATGCGAGTAAAAGTATAAACTCAAAAGAGAAAATAATCAACTTATCAATATTCAAAGGTGATTGTGAATAGCCACAAAAGGCACAGAACTACATTTTGTAGCGGTCACACTCGCCAGGGAGGTGAGGAGCTAATTTACTCGGGCAATACACAGTTGCCTGTAGTCAAGCTTAACTCCGTTCAAAGGCAAATATGTGTATTTGTATGTTATATAAATACCATATATATGTGCATATGTGATGTGTGCTTAGTATTAAAATATTTATTCTGCCTACTATTATCGAACATTCTTCTATAGAATCCAGGGATAGCACTTTCCATTCTGTCTGGTGTATATTTATAATTTCTCTCTCTCTCTCTCTCTCTCTCTCTCTCTCTCTCTCTCTCTATATATATATATATATATATATATATATATATATATATATATATATATATATATATATATATATATATATTGTGTGCGTGTGTGTGTACTCTGTATCAATAATATGCCACTCGTTGTATAAATCTTTCATTAAAAGGAAACGAGCCAAGCCTCCTTTACTTATAAAGAAAAGATTATACATCTCGTGGTATATCTTTGATACAGCGTACATACTATACATATATATATATATATATATATATATATATATATATATATATATATATATATATATATATATATATATATATATATAGATAGATAGATAGATAGATAGATAGATAGATAGATGTAACCGCACCTGCTATATATGACATTGAAATGAGGAATACCGCACATTTCAAGTTTTTAAGATTCTTTTTGAAGACGTAATGAGCTGACATCAATGAAAACATTCGACATAGTAGTCATTTTCTCGGTATCAACGGCGGTTCCCATTGTTTTGTTATGTTTCAGCTTAAAGTTTTTAATCTGCTTCTTTTTCATACGCACCTGCATGAAGTCATATTTACATGCGTAGAACATTTGCGATGACGTCTGAGTTGAACGGATTGAGACACACTGTTTCGTCATTGCAACCTTGAGCGCAAGGTCATAAGTGTAAATGATCCGCCTTTAGGTATAATTTGAAACTTGCTGATCTTATTAAACCTTTCTGTTCGTTTTATGTAATTCTATTAATGAAACAATTAAAATTCATTTTTGTGAGACACTCAATTACTTCTCTGACCTTGGGGTCGCAATAACAAGATTTACAACAATGCTTTGAGTGTTGGTTCACTATGTATGACACTACTTTATATTATCAATACTTTGTATAAATATACAAACACATTTCCAGTTGCAACTGTGTCTATTTGGCAATCTCTGATCCTTCAGTAGAGTTAGGCATAAGAGATGACTGTGATCCGACATTCCCTGAAGCTTGTTTGCGTGTGTAATGTAAATTAACTCCAAAAATAAGACCCGTTTACCATGATGCCTGTACAAATCACACTGTACAGAATGTTAATATGTTAATCAGTTTATTAACAACCGATTAACACTTTGTTTTCTTATCTAGCTAGTAACGGTTAAGAGTTCGCCCTTGATTGGTCTCTCAAACAAAGCCATTTAATATAGTTGAGAAATTATCATATGATTTGAAACCTTCACAAAATGTGTAATAAATAAGTAATTTCGTACGAGCTGTTAAATTTAGCTGACTTAATTTTGCGGAGATCGGAAAAATTTGTTAAAAGGGCAACAAGATTGCTTAATATTAGTCAACACTTCTTTGTTTGTATACTTTTGCATATCTGGACAGTATAAAAGTAAAGAAGGTTGCAGGAAGGTCATATAATACAGTCGATTGCTGTACTGTATTGAGTATTCTCTGAATTGTCTGAATTGTTGAACAAAGTCGGTATGATATGACAGCGGGAAGCAGTTCCCTAAGTCTTATCAGAAAAGAACACAGAAAAGCTTTCTGTCTCGGTCGGTTTCCAACAATGTGCTGTCTCTGACATTCTAAAACGAAGAATCTGAGTACATCCCATTGTACCAAAACTCTGACGTTTGAATTAGAGGTCAGAGCATAATGCAATTTGTATTTCATATCCAACAGTACAGGGGAGGGCATTTAAATTTGCATAAAACATGAACATCGCACAATCATTCTTTTCATGGCACTATTATGTTGTAATCAGATAAAAATGATTCTGGTAAGCATCATATTGCATTTCTTGCCTCCAAATATGATGTTGCATCTGCGGCCGCTGTTACCCATTTAGTTATTTAAATATTTATCAGCAATTATTTCTTCAAAACAATCAGAATACATTTGCCGTTCAGATTCGTCACTGCAGGTATTAATACAATTCACGAAAACTCTTTTATCTGATCTCGTTTCATTTTAACCATATTTTCCAACTACTTGTTGGCTAAAACTTGTTCCAGTTATTGATATGTGAATTTCATTACTTACGTTACTTCTTTTCATTCCTGTATGAAACCTTCTTCTTCGTAGTTTCGTGTCACATATCTATTATCATTAATAACATTGGTTTCGACATTATTGTCTAATATAAAGCCAAATTCTGTCTCAGACTACAAACATCCATTTAAATAGCGAAAAACGAAAAAATGTTGGTTAAGAAAGATATAGCAATTCCATTTACTAAGTAGAGGATAATGATGATCTTTGCGCTAAAGATGAATACTATGATCAAGGGTGGCATGTAATAAGTGATGACACATTGACTGATAATTGACCTAATGAGGAGTTTCAAGTTCATGAACAGGCGCAATATGTTTGATGGAAGCAAAATACAATACACTGGGTCAATGAATAGACGACGATCGATATCATTTTTTTAAATCTAGTTTTGAAGCATAAGGAAAATCATTGATTGATTTACCATGATGAGGACAAGAGGTAACACGTATATCTAAATAGATACTTTACATGTATTGTTATTGCCTGACGCAATAGTAACATTACAAGGGAGGAGTGAATTTAGAAATAGACTGAAATATATGGAGAAAACCATTTAAGTTCTTCTTAGAAAATAGAAATATGAGCACTTAAAACATGTGAGCCTTTAAACAAACAGTCAATTACAATTCAAGCTGATATAGATTTGGCATGTAAAGCTTTTGATATTGTATAAAAACTACATAATGTTATCGCTTGCGTAAATATTGGTGTCAAAAACTGAAATTGACATACTTAAAGAAGATTTAGACAAAATATGTTCTCAAAAGACAATGCTAACATATTTAATCATATATTATCATTAATAAATATATGATCGCATCTCCATCTGAATGACTACATACATGGGAATCTCAGCTATTTCAGTCGAGCTGGACGTAAAATATTACTGAGAGTAAAAGGGTACTTCTCAGTAACTGTAGTACTAATTTATATTGGGAACCTCATAAATGCTGTAAAGCACGAGGATTATTTACCAAGAGAATCTTATCAAAATAGCTTCCAATATTTCTTGAGATGTATTCATACAGTAAAACATCTCGAAGTTGGATCTTGAAACGTATTTCTTCTTATAAATTATTTTATGCCGAAAACCTCTACCAGCTGAACAACGGAGACATTAGATAAGTGACAAGTGATGCAAACTCTGTCGCAATAACCTGGCAGTTAAAGTTAAGTATTTACGCTTGTGTGATCTGTCAAATAAAGGCACCTAATACAGTTGTAAAATAAATTATATCAAAGCCGAGTGTTTGTTTTGAATTGACGC
The DNA here is from genome assembly GCA_016617855.1 of Megalonaias nervosa. Classification (NCBI taxonomy): domain Eukaryota; kingdom Metazoa; phylum Mollusca; class Bivalvia; order Unionida; family Unionidae; genus Megalonaias; species Megalonaias nervosa. The sequence goes on along the minus strand of JAECUM010055483.1, from coordinate 4,766 downwards.
CTTTCGCAAAACGTGTGTTAATATTGCAATTACAGACTATCTAATAAATTGCCATCTTGTAAGGAAATCTAAAGAAAACGTTCTTGAACGAAGACCAATAGAATCTAAAATTTAAAATATATTTATTCTTGCATGCATCTTTACTCATGTACTGTATACAAGCAAAGACATTTGCTGTTAGGATCGTTGTGTTCGCTTATTCTCTGGATATCGTGTATAAAACATCAGCCAAGAGGCAACGATTTCAATTGTCTCTTGAAGATAAAGTCCTCATGATACAGCAGTATGAAGTAGTTCCTAAACCTTTCCCCCAAAAAGCTTTGGACACATTTGGTCTCGTTGTTTAATGTCTGAACTCTATCATTCAAGAACGAAAATACGCATAAATCACAGAGTATGAAGAGGGCGGTTTGGAACCACATTTAGGTTGGGGGTTTTTTGACCGGCTTTGGCAAGCAATATCAAGTCCAATTCACATTTCGGATCCAATCATAAAAGACACCGCACTTAGACTTACATCTCAGCTTGTCATTCCTGATCTCAAGAGTAGAATAGATCACTGGACAAATTAACAGCTCGTTATTTCATTAAAATGAAATCAGTACGTGGGGCAAGTTCTAGTGTAGAGATGAGGATAGTAGAACATTACAGTGATAGTATCACCGACAAAGTTTCGGTATATCCTCCTGAATATAGTTTCAACTGCGATCAAACTCGTTTATTTTATGGTGCATCTAACTGGAAAAGAAGTGAAATTGCAAAAAAAAAAACGTACGGTCATGATAGCATGCTGTGCTACCAGAAAGTAACTGAAACCATTACCTAGGGTATCTACACGATGCCTCGTTGCTTCACCAAACATGGAAAGTAATACTTTTGTCATATTACCTGACATTAAAACAAGAAAGCTTGTATTCAGTTAAAATTATTCTGGTTAATATTTGCATTACATTTCTTTCCTTTTTAATCAGCACAAATATTGCCAAAAAAAATTTTTAAAATAGATTCTAGTAAACTCTCAGCAGCATGTGTAAGTTGTAGCAAATATTCCAGTATAGATTATAGCACGCATTTATATTTATTTTTCTTACTAATGACGGTAATGCCAAAACCCTACCATCCTTACTCAGATATTTCAGTTTCTACTTAAGAAAAACTCTACATGTGCGACGTGCTGATAGCACGCTGAATGAATGACACAGAAAGAGATTTATTATATGTTCTCTTTCATCACACAGTTTAAACAATAATTACTTTCTATTTTCACATCGAACAACGTAATTAGAAAAACGGTATATATATATATATATATATATATATATATATATATATATATATATATATATATATACATACCCAGAAGCAATAGCAACTATTGAAACATATCATGTGGCCGAGGCATGTGTTGACATGTTCCTCAGGCCTACCTTAGGAAGTTATCACATATCATGGGTCAAATTCGGTTTGGAACGTATGGCGAAATTATAAAATTCTTATAACTTAAGCATTTGATGCTAAATTTCATATCACCCAATGCGTAAGGGTTTGGTCGGGAAATTTAACTGGACATTCAAACAGATAGTTTGCTAGTTGCATGCGAAAGATTAAGAAACACTTGTTTGTAGCTTTCAACATCGGCAGAACACCAATATATTTGAAAACTAACTTCTTCACGATGCATACATGCATGTGCCTATCAGTGATATAAGCCAGCTATCATACAGTCTAAGACAATTTGCTTCGTGTGTATTCGCGTGTTTGGTTTTGAATAATTTTGTTTTACCTGCAGGCGTTTGGGGTAGATTGGTGATCTTCTAAACATGAATTATCGAGATGTGTGTGGCTAACCTAAAACGAATATGGACAAAGTTGATAATCAAATTTCCTGTATGCGAAGGTTAGTAAGCGCTAATGAGAGTGATAAATACTAAGTGCATAAAATGCTTAAAATCTTTAAAAGTAGGAGATATAAATGTGTATGGTGATGTTTTGTCTTTAGCCTTGTCCACTACGTCGTCGAAGGATGGTGACACAGACGATAGAAACTATATCAGTTTACAGAAGTTGCATGCTAACATGATATCTGAGCTACAAAGTTTTATCTGAGTAGGGAAACGGATAAAGATAAGATTCCAAGACACTGAGGTTTTCACTCGAGCAGTCATTTCAAGCATTCACATACTGCAGATGAAATCACAGCTGAGAGGGACAGTACACGTTAGCAGAATGTCAGAAGAGACATGAACAGAGAATTTATTCGGCAATCGATACTGCGCAATTGTTTTGACAGGATGTTGTTTCACAATGTGCTCCGTATCAGTGAAAATTATCATAATTGTCAATCTTGAAAGTGCAACTAGTTGCAAGTATAATGCCTTGTACATAAAATAATTGTTTCGTTATGATATATATATATATATATATATATATATATATATATATATATATATATATATATGTATATATATATATATACTATATATATATCCGTGAGTTTTTATCATTCTGATTGCTTTTGAACTGGAGCGTTCGGTTGAGTTGTTGTAAATGACGAACTGCCTCTTAGCTTCTCAATCTTCATACCATTATTTATTATTTTAGAAATTTTACTTTTAATTTCAACATTTAAAATTACATTGAGCCATTTCTCATCAGTTGATGTTTGTTGTCTACAAATAGCTTGGATTGTAGGCGCAACACAGGCACGTATGATAATAGTTGAGTCTTGAATGCGCAAGTGTGATACTCGCCATCTATCACTTGAATGGCATTGATTACTACTGATAGTTGTTGGTTAGATCTCCGTGTAGTTGAAGGACGGGGACATTATAAATGCAGATTTAATATATTTTGTAATGGTTATTTTAGTATCCATTACTTTGCGTTAAACTTGTAATCCTCAAAATATCCTGTTGGAAACGAATAGAGCAAGCCATGGGAGTTGGATGTTTATTTTTGAAAAAATGAATATAAGCTATTCTGTGTTTGAGCTAGAAATCATACTCTCTAAACAATCATATTGTGTAGGTTAGTTGTTTGCATTTAAAAAAGTATTTTATTTCTCGTGGGTGTTTTGGTTAGGGTGTTCATTTGTTAAATAAGAAAATTAGATTATTTGTGGCTGCACTAAATGGATATCGTCAATATAATTTTGTTTTGTATGGCAGGGTACTTGCTTTTGAAGAATTACTCATTTCTTGTGATAGATACATTTCTGACTGTTACTTTCACGGGGCCTGGTTGGTCTTGACATGTAACGTTTGAGCAACCAAACTAAAATCGCTGGTGGGTAAACCCGAATAGAAAACGTCCAAATAACTGACACGAATAAAAATTGTTTGAACATTTGCTATCATTAATAATCCACTTCTGTGCTGGTATTTCATTTCATATTAATGACAATGATACGCAATCATGTGTAGTTTTATTGATATTCGAAGAAGATATGATGCAACTTAGCACCTGTTTGAACCTTTCTTGGTTTATGAAGAATGAATGTCTACAGATTTGCAATGTCTCTGCTTTAAAGATGTTCAGTGTTCCCAACATGACCTGTGTAACGATATTTTAAGCTCCTTCACACGATTGAAAGTTCTTTGTCATCCTATTTTTAATGACGTCTCACTTCATTTTCAGGCAAACAATGAAAATTTAAGCACAGACAGGTACGAATTTATCTGACTAATAATTTGTCAAAATTTTGCCTTGATCCGTTTAAATGTAATGTAAGCAGATGTCTCTCTGTCTCGCTTTTATATATATATATATATATATATATATATATATATATATATATATATGTATATATATATATATATATATATATATATATATATATATATATATATATATATATATATATTCAGGCATCCGTAACAAGTTGAAATAAACTAGTTGAAACATAATAAAATTAAAGGTTTAATTCCTGTAGAAACAGCCATGTAAAGTTTTGCAAACACAACGGTTTTTCTGCTTTATTTGTTTGTTTTGTCTATGTTTTGTATTTGCCTTTGAAAAAGACTCATTAAGAGTCGAAAGCGCTCAGGCTAGTTAGATACTAGTATTGCACTGTTTGTTGTCAGTGTATTGCATTGATCTTAATCTATCCCTGACACACGTGATCTCCTGCTGGATCCAGTGCACTTGAAAAGACTGTTACTCGCCATTTGATTTGTATTCTTTACATATATATACAACTTATTTATTTCTCCCTACATGAGTCACATTTGCAGAGCAGATCTTCCAAGAGTACATGACTACATATATATTCTCCTAGAGAAGGTTGAAGAACACTACAATGATCCAACATTCGTGCATGCAGATTAGATTTCTTAGTGTGTCAGCTTTCGATGTCATAAACAGGATAATTTTAAGATTTCTTTCCTTATGTTACTGATCTTTATGATCTATGTATATACAAAGCTACTGGTAAACTTAACTTTATATGTCTGAGTTTGTATGACAGTAAATATATTGAACACACAAACTAATTCGGCATTAAGGAATATAATAATCATTGTTAACTATCTCACATGTTTTTCCAGTGTAAGCATCGTGCCTTTGGCAACTAAAACTTCTGACTGTGTTGGTACAGTTTCCATGTCTGGTGCAAGCATTATTGGCAACTCTGCACACGTTCACGTATTGAGTTCAGGACAAGAATATTCGAACTGGAAATCGGTATTTTCAAACCATCCATCTTATATTTAATCTAATATATTTGAATACATTTATGCTCTTTATATATATATATATATATATATATA
>JAECUM010055482.1:0-26952 GCA_016617855.1 Megalonaias nervosa | reverse complement strand
TTGCAGCTGGAACTTTCCGTGAACTTAGTACTGTAGTGGGCTGATTTTGCTGCATGGACTATGTTTGTGACATTCTTCTTAGCTGCATCATAGATTTTCTTATGAATAGTGAGTCTGGTGGAAAGCCAAAGCCTCTCAGCTTTACGGCGGTCTCTTTTAGCAGTGCGAAGCTGGTCCCTAACACTGCTATACCACGGAGAACACTTCTGAATTGACACTCTGCACTTGGTTGCTGGGGCATGTTTGTCAAGCAATGAACGCAGGCAGTTATCTAGTTGTTCTGCTGTAGGAGGTAAGCTAGTTGTTAGGTTTGCTTGGATGTCATGCATTAGTTGGGTTCTATTTATCATACGGAGGTTTCTCTTAGTAGCAAATAAAGGTGGAGGGTTAGGGACTGATACGTCAAGATGGCATATGATGCAGAGGTGATCTGATGCATGTTCGTGGGACACCAGGAGGATTGTAGAATATTATCATCAGGTGTATAAAGAATCCAGTCTAAAATGGGACCATGTTTATGGGTGGGTTGGCTAACTGACTGTTTGAGGTTGAAAACGTGAATGGAATCTAGGAGTTTTGATGTCTATGGGTTTCCAGGACAGTCGAAGTGAAAGCTGAAATCTCCAAGAATAATCAGGTTGCCACCTATCGGATTTCCACACTCCAGGATATTCAGAACTGATCCAAAAACAGAGATTCAGTCAGCTTGTTTTTTCTACTAGAAGGGGCACGATAGAGGCAAAAAAAAATGGACTGACCTTTGTTCCAGTGTGAGTGTGGTTTGGACTAGTTCAAACGATGTGTGGTAGAAATTGAAGGTTGTAGTGTGGTTAAGACGGTTGATCATGGAGTTCTTTCCGATGACAGCAATTCCACCTCCGCGAGAGTGGCGGGGGAACGACTTGATGGAGTAACCGGTGGGTGCTACATTCGCGCACTTGGGTTCATCGCCTGATGTTTTCAGCCATGTTTCTGGTCCGGAAAAGACGTCGATATTCTGATCGTTGATGAAATTAACTATTTCTGTGCGCTTTTCCGGTGGTCTTACTGATTGGGCATTGAATAATGCGATGCGCAGTGGTATCTCTTGGATAGTTGACACAAAGGTTGACGATTTAATAGGGCTTTGAATTAGGTTATCTAAATTAACGGCCGAATTTTAAAATTTCTGTGCCTGAAAGGGCGAAAGGGAGATAACTGGAAGTCTTCTTCCTGTTCTAGTATAATTGAGATCCGACAATTCATCGGAGCTGGAGAAAAATTACGTTACGTTACTGCAATACGGTAAACTCATGTATATCTGTTGACTTAGTGATCTGTAATTAAATCATTAATGTTATAATAATAATGAGTGATTCTGCGCTTACTATGGTATCTCCAGCGGCAAAATTAGCTCGACAACAACTAGGTGCAATTAAGAAGTATCTTTCAGTCCGTGATTCTGTAAAACAGCATCTGCAACAACGCCAAAATGCTCATGTGGAATTTACAGAGAGTACAGAACAGTTATTTAAACCAGACACAAAAGCCACTAAAGATCTTCTCCCGTCGTTGGAACAAACTGCAAAATCAACCGAAAAAATAGCAAAAAGAACTAAAAATACCAAAATGATTCTCCGAGAACTTCCAGCTAAAATAGCTGATGCTCAACCACAATTATAGGAAGAAATACAACAAGCAATAGAGGGTATCGTTCAAGCTCGTGCTGTGATTGGTGATATAAAGGATCTTGTTGAACCAGATCGGGAAACTTTAAAAGATCCATGTACCGAATTTACCGAAGAAGGCCGTAAAACACTTCGAGAAAACCTTATAGCGGTTGCTGCAGCAGGATATTAAATTCGTAGCGATTCATCAACCGCCGATGTCACAAAAAAATTGTCTCGTTTTGTGTTTCGAAGTTACGAATGGTATAAAACAAATTACTGGTGAATATAAACCTTCATTTAAAGAATTTGAAAAACAAGTCAAAGAAGGTAGAGAGTCCCCATTACTTGGAGATATATTATCATCCAAAAGATCACAATTTGGACTGCCTCATGTAGAGGAAGAAGAACGAATCGGAATTGTCTTGCCACTCGCGATCGACGTCGTAGGAAAGAAGGTGGTAATACGATCGCTGAATCCCCGGTGATTCAAGATAAACTATGTCCTAATAACATCATCGCTGATGTTGAGCGCATAGAAATTCTGATTGGTGGCAGACGACCCTGCAACAATTCCCACGAAATCATTAATGAAGCAGCTGTTATTTGTCAGCGTTTATTTACCAGTGGCATCATGGACAGTAGCTTCTATCGAGCGCTGATCGATGAAATTACCGACGATTTCTACAGTGAGTGATCAATTAGATCGGCGATAACAAAATAACATGATTATACGCAATGCCCAACGTAGACCTCAAAGCGTCAGGGTGATAAATTCACGATTACCGGTTTATAAAATGATCAACGGAGATGGACTCGGCGATGTTATTCAGAAGGATTGACCCAAAAGCTATCCCAATTACAAAACAAGTAATTATGAAAGCCATCGAAGTTGTTCGTGATAAGGCTATCGGCACCGTTGGTAATGTTGCTGGTAAAGCATTCTCGGCGATCAAAGACAGACTCGCACAATTAGTACGACGAAGACCACAGCCAGTAAAACTGCCCAGCACCGAAGTAAGCATTCCAGTAAAACTGACCAGCACGGAAGTGATGCCACCAAATGTCAGCAAAATAATAAATCAATCTGCAAATGAGCGGTTGAAAGAATTAGCTCTAGTGCCGTCGAAACAAGCCGCAGCTGAAATAGAAAAAACATTACCGCAAACCTAATAGCGTGTAGTGGTCTGGTTGTCATCGATTGGCGATATTGATTAGTGTTAGAACACCGTTTTAGACAACAACGAATTATAACAAAATGTTCAAGCGTGTATCTGATCCCGCATTTGACACTGAGGCACCAGTACTCAAGGATGAGTCTGTAAGTGATTATCAGTATTATTCTTTTGGAGCACGAGAACCAAACCAACGTAGACGAATCGAACTACAAGTTCAAGATACATCCAGGTATTTCTTGCCCGCCGAGGCATTTATTGGAGTACAGGGTAGTTTTTTGAGAGATGACAATAATCCATTCGCTGCAGATGACAAATGTGGATTCGTTAATAATGGTGTTATGGAGTTATTTAAAAGTGCTATGTATATGACTGATAGTAGACAAATCGAAGTATGTCACAATGACGTCGATATTGCTACGATGACTCTCGGTCATGCAAGATATGCCGATGATTATTCAAGGTCTGCTGGTCCATCAATGACGTTCTCAAAGGATATTACTGACCATCTTGACCATACACATTAAGATATAAGACGACCAAGAAACTTCGCTGACAACGCTGACGCTGACGTAGCCCCGGTAGTCACCGCCGTTAATCCAGAATTTAACTTGGGATGTGCGGCACGACGATCTGAAAGTGATGCTCGAGGTAGATTCAACTTTTTGATACTGTTCTCGCATATCTTTGGATTCTGCATACATGTCAGAAAAGTTATCTTCGGACTCAACATACAGTTGAGTTAGTCCACTGAAAACGATGCAATTTGGCGAGATAATGCTGCAGCTGCAGGTAAAGTAATACTAACAAAACTTGCGTTGTGGATGCCAGCAATGACTCCATCGCTCACAGAAGAACCTAGGCTATTATCGTTCATGGATAACTGTGGCAAGTCAACGTTGTCGTGGCTGACAATGACCACAGACTCAGTTACAAGCACAGAAAATTCATTTGCATGGCAGATATCATCCCAACAGAAAAATTCAGCACCACGACGTATATTCGTTGCGTTTCAAGGTAACACAAGATCAGAAAATCAAGAAAGAAACCCGATGATGTTTGATAGATTAGCTCTGTCTACAATTTCGCTGAGGACAAATGGACATCAGGAACCATCCGAAGACATAATGCTGAATTTCGAACAAAGCAACGTAGCACGGGCATGCCATAGTTTGATGATATTTATGGGGCGTGATCAGAATGTTGATTCTGGTTTGCAGATATCTCAGCGTGAATTCTCAACGATGTATCCAAAATATTATTTCTCACTGGAGCATCTGGATTTGTTGAGACAATCTGTCTTTGATATTCATGTGCGAGCTACTGTTAATGATATACCGGCTGGTCCTGGTGGTTACAAATCATTCGCTGTTATACGTCAGACAAAACAATGTTGCTTGAAGGTGTTGGCTGACAAATGAGAGTGATTGACGCGCCCGTAGAAAGCATTTAAATGTTTTCCAAACATGTAATTGGATCGCAAGCAATCTGTAATTAAATCATTCATGATGTTATCATGTCGTATCATCACGTCAATGTTACTCTAACACATGGTCAAATTAAAAGACTGCAATCCGCATCGAAGAAGAATTCTGGGGGAAAATAACTTTGAAATCAGCGGCGTTGCAGGGCCCAAATAAATTATCGTTGACTAAATGTCAGCTTAAACACTACAATAACGCCACGAAATAAAAACCTGGCGTTCGACTTGATCTTTCTGCGATTGCGATCAGCGACAAAACAAAAACCGGCGGTATATTTCCGTTTCTTGCGGCCTTACCAGCGCTAGTTTCAGCTGAACTTGGCGCCGTTGGAAAAGCTACCAGTATGGCACTGAAAACATCAACAGGACATGGCATAAACACCTCAAAAAAGGACAGGGTCTGATATTACCAGGAACGCGGTATGATCAAGGTCTGAGATTGCCGGGGGCGCTTCGTTAAAGCTTCGTTAAAGCTTCCCTTGTCCAATTTTGATTTACTTGATGCTGCTCAGCGATTAAACATAAAAAAAACTTCAGAGGTGTCTTCATGCGTGATCAATTGCCAGAAAAACCAAATCGTGTTGAAACCGGTATTATTAACCTAGATGGACGCTCTGGTCCTGGTACTCATTGGGTTGCATACGCGGTTGATCCATGTGGAGTTGTCTATTTCGATTCGTATAGATTGGCGCCACCAAAAGAATCATTACGGCATAGTGGCTTAGCTGGTGACATACCAATCTGGTATTCAACATTACCAACACAGACAACAAAGGTTCCACCAATATGCGGTCCAGCAGCATTTGCTGTACTTAATGCTGTGTCAAGGTCATCAGTACCGCCTCATAAAGTTGTGGATGAGTGTACCGCCCGTCGTTTTAAACAGGTTAATAATTTGTAATGGTAGATATTTACGGAAGATCTGCTAGCGGAAAGGCCCAGGGTGACAGTGATTTATCCAAATATGCAACACGAGATGAACTTGCTGATCTTTTGCGTCTCGCCGATGTTGACACAAATGAAGTTGTTGTTTATCAGAATCAGCAAAGACGATTAAAGACGAGCAATATCCCGTTGATAGATATTGTTCTTCGAGATCCAGGCGCGACCGAAGATAACTTGGTGGTGTTTACTAAAACCGGTAAAATTAAAAACTCTGAGGAATCAATTCTAACATTCATGTGAGAGATTACTGAACGTATTAGAAGAATCGGAGATATAATGTATGGCGATCTGAACATGAACAGAAATACAATTACCACTGTGAGAGAAACAAAATCAGACGATGACGTGGCAACAAAAAATACGTGGACAACAACAACGCTACAATCAGAACTGAGATCAGTAAATATGTTGCTAAAGCCGGTGATACAATGACTGGCAATCTCAACATGAGCGGAAATAGCGTTGCTAATTTAAGAGAACCAGATCAAACGATGACGTTGCAACGACGAAATATGTGGACAACAGCAACAACTCGATGATGACCTTGCTAATAACAATCAATGATGGAATGACCACGTTCAGATCTGAATATACTACTCATGGAACCGCGCTGGCAAATTTTCGTAGAAACATAAATAGAACCCTAGATATTTTTTTTTTTTGGAAATGCAACGGTTATCAACACCAGGCTCTCTCAGACATATAATTGTTGATCTAGTCAACGTTAAAACAACAATCGAAATTATTAACAATGAGCTCACCAACATCAACTCAAGAATCAATTCGATAAACACTGAACTCGAAAAAATATAAAAGACTGCCGATGGTGTAATTCACAGACTCCGCTCATCAACATCATGTACGCAGTAGCGGCTAGATCAGGAACATGGACACCGATGAACAGCTCTAACGTATACACCGCTGAGGTCAGCGGGGTGTACAGGTTCTCCATGTTCAGCGACCATTAATTTAAGATAATATGCAACACATACATTGCGTCATTCCGCCGAAAATCTTTCCGGAATCATCTTAGTCGTGTTAAATCAAAATATCGTTGAAGCATTCATACTGGATCCAGAAGACAAAAAATTAATCTCAACGAAGTATTGGTGGTGTCTGGAAGTCAATTCGAAAACACCTCTATTTATTACTTAGTATATACCATAATGAATCTCACATAATTCTTTCGGTATAATCAAGCATGTCGTGGAAGGCATCGCTGGAAGAAATCATCGACGAGCATATGACAAAAAAATATATTGCAGACGAATCATCGTCATCGACAATGTTGTATACGCGGTTTCCTCGCTGGTCGCTGGAACAAAGACGTTAATCGGTACTTTATCAGCGACGTATGTAATACCGCCTGTGGTTGTCGGTGTTGCAGGTGTACTCAATATTAACGCGAAAAATATTTACATGTACCAGTAAAGGATTGTATGAGCACACACATATAACTTATGCTGTGACATATGCGTGTATAAATATATCATCGATGCTCTCAGCGGGGTTAAACGATGGTGTAATGTCAGAAAATGAATTTGCTGAATAGGGATATTTATTATCGATATCACAAGAACGCAAACATACTCGTGCCAACGTTGCCAGCGCCATATTTAGAATCCGACGTATAGATAATAATTACCGCAGAAATAACGACACGACTGGAACAATCGTTCAGTGAAATCATCGCTAACACAACGCAGCCGACGACCACAATGATATCAGCAACGTCAACACAGCCGGAATTCGATATTGGTTTTCCAACTTCCATTAAAAGATCCTAATGTTAGGTCACTTGAGATCGCACTGGTACAAGTACGACTTTATTATAGGTGACCAAATATCAGAGAAAAATCATTTGCTAGATTAGTCGCTAATAATTCGCTGGTATTTTCACATTAAACCGCCGCTGATGCAACTGGCAAGCAAGTCCCAATCTGGGAAGTCGTCAGCGTACCAACATGATCATATCGAATCGAACAAATCAGCGATGAAGTTCAACATAGACTCAAATCAACAACAGGAAAAGAATCAAAGATCGCTATAAAGGTACAAAAGCCGACACTGAGTGCCGCCATTGAAATATCGACGCCAGATTATGCCGCTGACATACACAAATCGTCAATCAGAACCGTGCTAGGATAGCCGCTGGCAGCAGCTGTTGCCAAACCACATTAAGAACATTATAACATCGTTGGTCATTCACAGATGGCGCTACTAAATAACGTTTGTCCCATTTGAGCCACCTCATTATCAGGTTGAGCAACAACTGGTTTTTATCCGACCCAGATGGACCAGTTATAATAGCTGTAATGGAATTTGGTAACACTGGACGATGCTTGACGGGTGCTTGCTCACGTGTCGCTGAAAAGTCAATCACGTTCGTATTGTACAAACATAATATCATTTATAATCATGAGTTTATATTGTGTTCGATGCAAGACAGTCCCTGGTACAAACTTTCTGAGAGCACATTTGAAAAATAACACGTGGCACTTACACAAAAATATAAGTTTGTGAGTATTCCTGTTGAAAAAGCGGGCGGCGATTTTGCTAAGACATTCGGGAAATACCTGGAACACCATGAGCTAAGTATCCTGGGGAAAAACATTTTCCAGGATATAATTATTATGATCCTCGAACTCGCCTTGATATTAAACTTAACGAAAAAAGTCACCCAAAACCGGGTGAATTTCCGGTAAATGCAATTGATCAAGCGTGCCATGTTCATGATGTCGCGTATAAAATCCATTTCTACAACAACGACATTTCGCGGATGTCAGGTTAATTCACACGCTGAAATCGATAAAGAATAAAAACATACTAGAATCACTCGAGAATTGGTTGATAAGATCGGCGATGAAAGGTAAAATAGTGTTGGGAGCGGGCAATTAAACACGAACAATTACATAATGGAGTCGATTTATTATAGTCCAAGAGGATAATGGAGAGGTACGAGTTGTATCCGCAGATTGGTTGTCACGACAGGCCATATGGTAAATTTATCTTCCACGTCCCAAAACAATTCAAAATGGACGGTTTGCTGTCGGAACACCCAACGAAGTTCATCAGGCAGGTATCTTGTTTATATGTACATAAACGGCGCACATACACATACACGTTGACTGTCGTAAATGTTGCAAGTAGATACAAAGAGGCTGAACCTTTATCGTCTAAAACAGCAACTGAAGTCACAGCATTGTTTGGTGGAATTTATTCCCGAGGACCCTGGCTACATGGTGGTCTGCGATGGCCACAATTGGTACAGGTTGATCCTGGCAAAGAATTTCTCAGTTCAGTAACGACGCTGATGTAACAACATAATGTTAAAATCAGACGTGGACACACAGCGATACATCGCGATCAGGCAATCGTTGAACGATTTAATCAAACACTTGCACAACGACTCTTTGGACATCAATATGCCCAAGAATTACTGAACGGAACACTGAGAGTTCAAGACAGATCTCGTGAATGGGTTGCGAGACTATCGCATGTGGTGACCGCTTTAAACAACGAGATCACGAGTGGAATTAACATGAAACCTGTCGATGCAATTGCGAAAAGACATATACCAGGACGAAAATCGCCAGATCAGCTACAACAACCGGTGTTGGTTAGTAAAGTAACAGTGAGGTATTTATATGAATCTGTTGAACTTAAGGGTGGTGCAACAAGAACTCCCGTGTGGAGTGTAACAACACATACCATTTTCAGCGTGGTAAGATCTATTGTGCATCCACCAATCTATGGATTAGATTAAACAGCTCTTTAACGTGGATTTGTGCGTGAACAAGTATAGGTAATTCCTGAAAACACCCAGTTACCACCAGATTGGATACGCTCCAACAAAAAACGCTAACAAGAGTCACAGGCTTTGAGGAACGAAGCTCTTCTACGTCCATCACATTTAAGACATGTCAGAGAGACATTTTCGCATATGTGGCCGAGACTACTGTCGATTCTGTCCAAGGTAAATTGTCTTAAGTCATTAGGAAAATATTGCCACAGTGGTTATTTTGTCGTTTCAGCGACAAGACAAATTCAACATCCAGAAAAAAACTGGCGTGATTTTCTTTGTCATCTCGCGCATAACCAGCTATTTTCTTTCTTCACTACATTGATTATTCCTGGTGACGCTGTTGTTGTTTGTGGCGCTGTTCGCAGCTCCAACACGTAGACAACCCTGTGCAACTGAGATATTTTTGTTACTCTAGACACTGCCAGATCAACTAAATTTGACTATGCGATGCATCATCGACAATCCAGACATTGGTATCTGATGTTGTTAATCCCTGAGACGAATGGATTGTTATTGCATATCACAAAGTCCAGCACGATGGGTTTGGTCGTGAAACAACTTGCGTCTCCGACGCCGACAACGCCTGTTGTACAGCCTCTACTGGAACCTCAACGATATCATTAAGAATGAGTTTTTGTTTTCGGCAAACTCCGTTTGCTGCTTAAATATCAACACGTATATTTTGTGTGCGTGTATCTATTGGTCGATAACATAATAGAACTTACTGATCAGGAAATTTTTCCTTGTGAAGCTCAAATAATTTACGCTGAAGTGAATCACGGACGTTTTTCCTAGATACAACTATTAGGTCATTAGGGCGCCATAAGTTCCAGAAATCTGACATTGGAGTCTCTGAAATTACGGTACGTAATATTTCACTCTGAACGTTGTCACGTTTTATGATTAACGATTTCAGTTGTCGTAGTTGTTCATCCTTTGATCGATGGTCGTACAAAACTTCTTCATAGTGGCTAACATAGCTGATCAACCATTCATGTGGTAATTCACCTTGTAAACGGCGGAGGATGTCCATGATCGCCACATATAATAATTGCAGTAGATTTTGTTAATAACCAGTCAAGAAATGTCTGTAATGTTTTTTTTTTGATACTGTATAAATCTCATCCCAGATAATTATTCTCGGGATATATTTCTCACCCATTCCTTCTGCTGTCCATGCATCACCTCGCCATCTAAAGAAACTATGATACGTGCATGTGCTGACACCACGTTGTCTCATTTCTCTCGCAAGTCGGTGAGTTGGAGTCAACACAATCATGTCAGAGTTTTTAAATAATTCTTTCGCACATATTGTTTTACCAGAACCACCTGGACCGTTAAGATAGACTGTGTTATGTCTAGTGACTGGATCATACAATGACGGTGATGATGAAATCTGTGATAAATTATCGTTGCTGTAATAAACATCAGGTGCTTTAACATCAGCTGATTGAGATAATTGCGTATTTGTTCACGTTTTATTCGCCACGAACCCGAGTTACACCGCTGGTGTCGATAAATGGCTCAAGAAGGTCAATTTTACAACGACTAATATAAAAAGAATCTGGCGATTCTAACAACGTCATTAGTAAATCTGTTGATCATCGATAATAGATTTTTGAAGAGTATGCCAGCATTGATGATCTCAGATAAGTAAACTAAGAAGAATTGCCTTCGTAGTAGTTAACTTTTGTACCTACTTTTTTCCATCTTGCATGATTGCATTTATACCGTGACACCAACACACCTTTTGCCGCTGTGTCCTTGACAACAAAATCTAATTCTGCTGGATCCATGATTAATCTTCTACAACGACGTGCATTATCAGATGATAAACCCTGAGTAAACTTACCGATAATTTTTCAGCAGATATCTTTGTCGTCTTGTGGTAACCAGACATTTGTATGAAATTATCGCAGAGGTTACAGTTAATAGTGTGAGAACCTTAGCATCGAGCATGTATCGTAATACACTATTGGAGTCCAACCACGCTGATTTTTTGCGCACCAGTCGTTGAGATTGACACTGGTATCCGGTTTATTAAAGTTTCTATCAAACCAAATTGGTATCACAGGATGAATACTTGCTGAAAACTCGAATGATTCAATCTCGCCAAATCCAGTAAGATCGATATTTGGTAGTGTCCCGTTTATTGCAACTCGTGTTATTTCTAGTGTTGGATACCCGAATCGCTCGAAATAATAATGACACTCGCCCAGTCCAAGAAAAGCCGCCGGATAAGCAGCGACATTGTCAACAGAAATGATATCGGAGGAATTATATTTTGTGTTCCAAAGACCACCATATCCAAACTTAACACAAGATTGTGATACATCATCGAGAAATTCTTTTGGAGTTGGTTGCCATTTATTTTTTCTTGGGCTATATGAGCCACAACGGACGAGGCTGTAAAAACAGTTAACGAGTAAATAATCTTGTCGCCGTCATATTTTGCCGCAATCCGTTCCTTCCGTTAAAGAACCCCAGATGGCGGAAGAAACTGATCAAATATTGATTCATACGACTCAGAGTCGTCTCCGTGAAACAGCCTGACCGATACAGGGTCACGCTTACTTATGTTGTAGATTTCTTCATAGATATCGGCGTCATAAAATCGTATTATTCTCTCCCTGGGAAATATTTTCACCGAATAAGTCCACGCATGTGAATTATGATCATATAAAATTATTGGAGCACCATTACTACAGTATTCGCCAGAAAGGTACAAAATCTAATTGGTTATTTTTTTTTTACAATTATTGGAATATTCAGTGTTTTTTCTAAACTAACCACGTCATCTATATTAGCTCCGTTGATAAGACAGTTTTCCAACTGTGCTATTTTTTAAATTCTTGATTCTATCCATTTCCACGTGTGGAGTTTAAAAAATGCTCTCTGAAGCGTTGAGCCACGCAATTTAGCGAGCCTGTTTTCATTGCATCAAGAACAGCTATGTCTGGTTCATTTAAACGAATTGTATAAACAACAGCGGACACTGGTTATGCGTTATTGTAGTATGGTTTATCGATTCCCGTGAAAATTCCTGGTTTAGAATTTGTATCTATTATGACGGCATTGTTATATCGCCGTGATTCCTTAACAGGGTCGAATTTATCACGAATAATCCAAGTCGGACCTCTTCGCTGATATGTTCGACAACAAATTTTATTCTGAATATATACTTGCTGTCATCAACAAGATTATTAATAATAGTAGGTGTTCGTTTTTCATTCATGGTGGAATCAATGGAAATACCATCACCATCTGTCTTAAATGTTTAATAAACATGAGCAGCACCATCGTTGATAAATTCGTTCTTCACCATTTTGATAAAATCATGCAACTGTAGTTCGAATTGTTGCTGTTTCTTATCTTTGGTTAATCTGTCAAAGTCGAACTTGGTGATGTACTCTGGTTTCATCTCCGATAATCTTTTTTGTTCTCGTTCAAATAACTTGTCTCTGCTTTTCTTTGGTTCTCTTTTTGTTAATCTCTCAATTTCACTAGCGGTTAATAACCATTTTTATCTCATTCCGTAATTTTTCTTGTGCAATTTTCGACCTTGGGAAAGCTATTATTTTTCCCGGTTAGACTAAAATACTGTTCTTACAGTTGTTTTGCAACAGCAGAATTAGTCATCTATATAATTAGGAAAAATATTATCTTCAATTGGACTTTATCCAATAATAAAGTACGCACCGGGCAAAAATAGCTATCGATGGCTCATGATCGGATCAGTAAGTCCTTGTGTAAAGAATTGCATTGGAGAATGCTGTGGATATCACATGTCCAGTGTTCTCCATGGTATTACTGGACCATAGCCATTTCTGAAGTGTGGGGTGGGGATTAAGGGAAAGAGCCAATTATGTGTTTTTTGCGGCGGAGAAAATATCGAGCGCTTAAACGATATTACCAAATACAAAACACTTCTGATGACATCAAAATAAAAGACGCAAAGCATTATCTCCACAGATATTCCTCTTCTGAAAAATAATGTTATATTAGAAGAAGAGACAATTATATAAATGGAACAAATTGAGAAAGGTACTGATCTTGATGAATTTAGATGTCATCGAATATTTACTAATTGCAAAGCGAGCACAGCCGGAGTTGTAAGACATTGTCGTCTCAGAAAACCTCGCGGTAATGTCAATAACATGGGTTACATGATGATCTGTATAAGAATTTCCGGCAGTGAAAAAAAATGAAAAACTATTATAACAGACTTATTTACGAATGCTTCATTGGTGTGGTAGATGATGGTTTGTTATCGACCATATCAACTCTAATAGAAAAGATAACCATCTTGGAAATCTTCAAGCAATCGCACCAAGTGAGAATAGTAAACATGGAAAATCGAAAAACACAGATATACTCCTAAGCCAATTAAATCAATTAATTTAGAAACCGGTGAAATACATTAATTTAAATTTATTACAGCTGCTGAAAAATATTTTCATATTCATTAATATTCAATACAGCTTGTCGCAAATTGTGCAACTAACTCATTTTCATCGAAAATATTTAATGAAAAATAGAATTTCAGTATATTCAGTAACGTAACGTAATTTTTTTTCTAACTAAAATGAATTGGAGGATCTCAATTATGCTAAAAATTTTGACATTACCCTGGTCACGTGTTTGGTCTAAAAATACATATGCGCTATTAATAACACGCAGGGTTTCCCCACATGAGGTCACGTGGTTGAATGCACTAAATACATATGCGCTATTAATAACTCGCTGAGATTTTACAAGGTAAAATCGATTATTGTATACTAGTTAGAGAAATCTGTATCTGTTACATTGAACATAAATTTTAAAATCCTAGAGTAATTGATAAATAAATTATACGATCTAAATACGTGTTTATGTTTAATGTCTGTCTGTCTGTTCTGTAAGTGTGTGCTCATATAAATTATTTTATCGTATATTCTTTAGTGAGACAGTGGCCGAAGTGGTTATAGTATACAGACGAACGTTCGATCGACCAGTAAAAACGACTTCATGGGTTCGAGTCCAAAAACGCGATAGATATATTGTCAGCGTCTGCGATAATTGTTATTATAGTGTGGGGGGGGGGGGGAACACGCGATGCAATGAAAAAAGACGAGATATACTTAAATGGGTAACTGAAAACTTGTAAAAATAAAACAAATCCAGGTGCAACTTGCCTGGTCCTCCCCCCCCCCCCCGCATCAAAAAGGGCGTTTTGAAGCGCCCGGGGTTCATTGAAGGGGGTAGGTGGTGGTGGAGCGTGCTTGATTATAAATTAACAAACCAAAAATACTCTTTCGCACTGATCGATCCAACAAATGCAATAGAAAAAGAAAAATGGAGAAAGAATAATCCTCTTAATCTCTAAATTTTGCACTTAGCGATCCAACAATTACTAGGGAAAAAATATAACAATTACCCAAGATTTAAGAGATATCCAACGTCTTTCAACCTGGTCACATTTTTTTAGGTCAGATTACAGTATGGCGGCTCTGTGATTCTTGCATACATTTTTGTTATCTCTTGTTCAGCAAAGCGTCTGATTCCACAATGGTTTATTTTCCCGTCATTGTCTGGTGGTCGGTTCACCCCCTCCTGCTGCTCAGCTACATGACGGTCCTTCGACTAGAACCACATCTGGTCTTGTACCTGTAATAACGTAATACCTCGTAACTTTTCTAGCAATAGCATTGGTTAATAGGTTATAGGAATCGGCACTTGTTTGAATTTGAATTGGTATTCGGCGATAGGTTAATTACCCCCCAAAAGTGACTCCAAAGACAAATCTTTATTTAAAATAATCAAATAATCATGTTCTTTTCAGCCGCCATATTTCCTATTTATGTTGTAGCAGTTTACAAAATTGGATCACATCATGCATCGTACCTTCAGATTATTGCCTTGATTATAATACTATTGGTGCATTCAACAGGAAATTATTATTTCAATTTTCTACGGAAATATGACACTTATTATGTGCTAAGCCTCACTGTAAAAAATTACAATTAAAGGATAAGAGCTAATATACGGGGAGATAATGTAACATAATAATGATCAGGTAATTTGTATGATACATTCATATGCAATATGAGGATAAAGAGTCCGTTGGATGAGCTCAATAAAATGATGCGCAAAATAAAATGGAAACGGTAGAGAAATAATTAAAGAAAATAAAGAATATCATTTTTGAAGCACACAAAAATCAGTATTGGTCTTTGCTTCTCGCAAAAGAGCTTCAATAAAATTGAAACTTAGAGTAATATTTAACTTATTAATAATAATAAATTTATTTTAAAAAATTGCAGAGAAAGATTTGACTATAAAACCTGAAAACAGTCAAATAGATTAATGTATACTTCGGCAGATATAAAATGGTTTTATCAGTTTTGGAGTTCCCTTGTGCTTCATACACATTCAGCAAAACTGATGAATCGTACATGTTTTTCTTTAAATCTAGTGTCCATTAACTCATATCTATTTCACATCGGTTATTTTTATTGACAGATAAAATTAATAAATCCATTAGATATTAGGAACAAATTTCAATATAAAGTTGAATAATCATTTTAAATTTAATCGCGCTATAGAATTTCTACTTGGATAACCATACGACTTTAATAGACAACCATGTTTTCCAGCTTTTATCCCCCTTGCCTATTATAGAGCGGGCGATGAGTCATGTTTTCATATAATTTCTCAAGAATGATCAGCTTCGTCGTCAGTAATAATTGCATCGATCATAAAAAAAACTATGAAAGGCTACGGGTATTAAAAATTTTATCTTTTGGGAACCATACTGGATTAAAAAAGCCCCACAGACCTAAAAGGAATATCCGCAGAATTGCAGTTATTATAGATGCCTGTCAAGGCACAGTAACAAAATGATTCCGGTCGTAAAATGACCAGCTTAGCTCTAATCTGTGGTCACCTTCGATAGAAAGTCTAAGATCACCCATGGCTCAACGACTGAAGATATACAGTGAGCTAATTTTCTTACATTTCCTGCCTGCCACAATTTAGTAATTAGAGAACACCCAACATGAAACGTCGTTTACATAAATATTGTTTTAGCCGGGCCAGTCATTTATCTTACCTTACCATGAAAATGTGACTATTTTCCAAACGTACGGAGAAATAAATCCCAGTGAACTAAACTAATTCATAGTATTCATTAGACATTGGATAAGCTTTGTTCCGGTGATGGTATACACAGATTTGTTGTTCCGTCAAGGGTCTAGCTAACTGGCTTGGTGTACCGAACTGAAACATTTTCAAAGAAGCAACATACATCGCTAATGTTCTGTTATGTTTATTACTACCAGTGGTATGTATACCTATATTTTTGGTTACTTTTAGTATATGATTTTTTTCTTCAACCTTCTTAACGCATTCTTCAACATCACTTAGAATTATGTACACTTTCTCTAGTGTAGATGCATTCTGGCTCCTCCTGAAAGGACAGGACTTACACCATTGTTCGGGACAAGGCTTCAATGAGTTCAACAAAACTTGTGGATATAGGTTGGTGCACAAGGGATTAAATAGCTGAACAAGCATTCTTTGGCGATGAAGATGAGTTGGTCAGTTTTGTGCCAGCTCTTGACTCAACATGACGACTGGCTAACAAATTATCCCCTCGGGCTGCCTCACTTAGGAAAGTAGTGTTTGTGTGAAAGTTCGACTTTTCTGTAAATGAATAAGAAAAGCATTAAGTATAACTTATGAGTATTTCCTTTATTGAACTTCAATATAAAGACGAGATGTAGTGGCGATATCTACTAAATGAAGGGCTGTTGATGTGGAGTTTTCCATATAAAGTTAAAGTAGCATATACCTACCAGAATCGTGGACGCAACTTTAAACCACTGCATTTTGTAGCATTGGAAATGGTCCCTAGACTTTAGACATGTATACTTCACTGTCACGATAGCCATGTCTTTTTTAAAGTCTGAGAATTAAGTCATGTATGTTTCACTGCCACGACACCAAGGTCTGTTTGAAAGTCTGAGACTTTAGACATGTATGTTTCACTGTCAGGACACAAAGGTCTCTTGGAAAGTCTGAGACATAAGACATACATGTTTCACTGTCATTACACTAAGGTCTCTTGGAAAATCTGAGAATGACAGCTTGAGTTCTTTCAAGAAAATCATTTTTTTAAAAAATAATTTTTGGAAGACACGAAGGTAGAAAGTCTTATTTTCCAATTATTTTGAGCTGCGTCTGAAAAAAGCCATGAAAAATTACTATGGTTTTGTTTGAACGCTCCTTAACGTCATTAAGCATCCTCGAAAGATGATGCTGGTATATAAATTATTAAAACCTCCAAAATATTCTTAAGAAGATTGCCTCCTTAACTTCTCGTTATCGTTATTATTTTTATTATACATTGTAAATCTGACTTTTCTTCTCTAATTTAAACGTCTTATATATTGTTGAAAAAAACGATGGCTCTCTTATGTGATATAAAAGTATAAAACTTTGACAGTTAATTGTGAGATCCTGGCATTGTTTGATACGCTCATATTCGAAACATTAAGCTCAAATCATTCGTGGCTTCTATGTATATGATGAAAGCAGTTCAAAATAGGTGACATTCTTGCGAAACGGTACATCATGTTTAGTCCAAAATGATTGTTACACCAAAGCGAAGTTAACACAATATACTTCATTGCTTACATCATAAAATCGGAATTTATTATATAAATGCTTTCGTGTTATACTTTTATGGTGATGCGTCAATGATGGTCGATAAAGATGCATTTTGAATGAACTACTCCCATGCGTTTCAAATAGGTATCTCAAAAAGCAACACAACATTTAGTTTCAAGCGAAATCGCGAATGGTGTATGCGGCTACTTCTAAAAATGTATAAAAATAAATAACTTCATAAACAGTCAAAGACTGTTCACTTTGCTCAGACTTTAATAATTTCCTACTGTTATTTTTCCCCGTTAACGCGGACAGTATGCATCCAATTCACCCTCAAGGGACAAGACCCACTTAACATTAATATTGCCGCCAAGTTGTCAAATGGTTTTTCCTTACAGGGGCATGCCGGCTTCGATCTCCGGTCAATAACAATTACAGTAATTTGTCTCGACCATTTTGGTTTTTAAACTTTTTAAAGAAAGTTTTATTTGCTCCTGAAAACAAGTAACACGTGATTATTCAAGGGAGGTCACCTCTGAGATGGTCTCTAATTTCGGTGCCGAAAATTTCATTCTGAATGGAGTACATAGTGTCTGCGTTAACAGCTTAAGCTGAGAATACAGTTATTGAAGACCACTTTTCAGGACGTTTGCAAAACTAAAATTTTAGATGTAGCTATGTTTGCTATTCGGGATTTCATTTGAGAGGAAATACAGTGAGTTTTTCAGCAGTTTTAGCAGAGTTACGTAAAATGTGAAGCTTTTTATGACAGTCATTGATAAACTTCTTGATCTTTTTGTTGAATGCAGGGCAGTTATCATAGATATATCCAAATTGTATGAGACAGTGTTGAAGAAACAATGTGCCGTTCATTTCATTAATTGAAGATGCGTTTCATTGCATCGATACAAGTTTTAAAAGCTGTAAATTCGTAGCAAATAATATTTTTGACTGCAATGGATCTCTGCGGAGTAACATGAATAAAAAAAAACCTCTACGAAAGCATTAAACGCAATGAATTCACTATTATTTGTAGGGTGCCAGTATTTTTTGGAGCTCATCGTTGCCTCAAACAGCGAAGTTATAGCTTCAAAGAACAAAATATTTTGTTTTCCTTTCTTTGCATAGATAAACAAACCTCTGTTCCCAAATACACGAATGTAGGAAATGAATAAAATGTAATGTTTTTGTACAAAGACGGACATTGAAACACAAGAAAACAAATGAACACCTAGTCACTTGCTCTTCCTGAATTATGATATCGTCTCAAACATTATCATTCTCCATTAAGTCGTCTCGATTACTTATAAAAGTAATTGACATAGCAAATTTAAAAAGAAATATACCCTGCACATAAAGTTGATACTCCTTTCCATCTAGACAAGGGGGATTCGTAGACAAAGTAAATTACTTCAAATGACTCACCTATGGGTCAGGTAGGTAATACGAGCCGAGAAATCCATACACTTGCAAAACTCTTCGATCACGTAAATAGTGTAGTGGGGCACCCTACCGACAATGGGACTTCTATGTTAAAAAAGATTCCCGGCACTCTACGGACAAGGGGAATTTAACATGGGAAATATTGGGCCTGTATACGGACAATGGATTGGACCTGTCTACGGACAAAGGGTTTTTAACCTGGATGACGTCACGGTACTGGAAACTGGGGAAACAATGGCAACAATGTTGCAATTGGCTGACCTCAGTCGGGCGGAACATTGGCAACAATGTGGCAAGGGGCTGACCTGAATACGCGCTACTCTAGGTAGAGACAAATACAGTAGAGACATAGATATAGAAACATGTATAGAGACATAAACATAGAGACGTAGTTAGAGATAGGGTCAGAGACATAGACAGAGACATAGACATATAAAACAATCACATACATACAAACGTACGTGCGCATAGATATATGTACAAACACATAAACATAGACTGATGAACATCAATCTATCACACCATTGGTTTAGACTAAAATGGATAAATCTAGTCTATATTTATAGTCTCAACTTGTGTGACGATCCTGAATAAACACCCATGTATCTATTTATAGCTTCAGCCTGTGGAAATTCCTATGAAAACCCCACTATCTATTTACAGTCACAACTTGTGGAAATTCCTTTTGTAAAATGCTAGTATCTATTTATAGCTACAGCTTGTGGAAATTTCTATGGAAAAACCCAAGATTATATTTATAGCCTCAAAATTTCTAGCTTCAATGACGTCACTGCACTGGACACTGGCAACAATGTTGCAAGTGGCTGACCTCAATCGGGCGGAACAGTGTGGCTAAGGTTGACCTGAATACGCACTATTCTAGGACAAATAGAGACATAGACATAGAGACGTGGTTAGAGACAGGGTTAGAGACATAGACAGAGACATAGACATATAAAACAAACACATACACACACACACACACATACACACAAACACTCCGAGCTTCAGCCGAACCGAGCAGGAGATCAAGTAGTTAATTATGCATAAGTTATTTATAGATTTGAGTAGTAGCTGAGCTAGTCTATGTGATCCTTTATGCTTTAGAATATTTGTATATTTAGGGACATATGATTAGGTATGCTATAGCTATGCGGATTAAAATTTTTGCGTAGCTTTAATGTCCCTACATTGTCCCTAAATGTGTCTCTATCATGTCCCTTTCTATGTCCCTTTTCTATGTCCCTCTTTTTGTTTGCATTTTGCCAGTGTCCAGTACCGTGACGTCATTGAAGCTAGAAATTTTGAGGCTATAAATATAATCTTGGGTTTTTCCATAGAAATTTCCACAAGCTGTAGCTATAAATAGATACTAGCATTTTACAAAAGGAATTTCCACAAGCTGTGACTGTGAATAGATAGTGGGTTTTTCATAGGAATTTCCACAGGTTGTAGCTATAAATAGATACATAGGTGTTTATTCAGGATCGTCACACAAGTTGAGACTACAAATATAGACTAGATTTATCCATTTTAGTCTAAACCAATGGTGTGATAGATTGATGTTCATCAATCTATGTATGTGTGTTTGTATGTATATCTATGCACACGTACGTTTGTATGTATGTATGTATGTATGTATGTATGTATCTATGTATGTGTGTGTATGTGATTGTTTTATATGTCTATGCCTCTGTGTCTCTAACCCTGTCTCTAACCACGTCTCTATGTCTATGTCTCTATACATGTTTCTATATCTATGTCTCTATTGTATTTGTCCCTACCTAGAGTAGCGTGTATTCAGGTCAGCCCCTTGCCACATTGTTGCAAATATTCCGCCTGATTGGGGTCAGCCACTTGCAACATTGTTGCCATTGTTTCCCCAGTTTCCAGTACCGTGACGTCACCCATGTTAAAATCCCCTTGTCCGTAGACAGTCCCAATCCATTGTCCGTATACAGGCCCAATATTTCCCATGTTAAATTCTCCTTGTCCGTAGAGTAATGGGACCCATTTTTTAACATAGAAGTTCCATTGTCCGCAGGGTGCCCCACTACACTACTCACGTATTATCTAAAGTAACTACTGAACCCAACTAAGTATATCATTAACAATGAAACAAAACCAGCTTCAGCCAAATAACTGCTTTTAATTATGATATTTGGGGGAAAACACAATGCATTAATAAGGTAAGTGAACGGCAATGATAACAAACATAAAACCTTAATGTGCTGGGATGGACTGCGTGGTATCTACAAGCAAATGTAAATTATTTTATGCAAAAGATATTCGTATAATTAAACAGTCACTACATAATAAAGGTTGTAATTAGTGAAAGCCGTCGTATCAGCTGGATAGGACACGAGACATTGTACCTTGGAAAATATGATACTCAGCAAAACATAGGCAGCCAAGCTGCGAGTCTATTAAAATATGCTATATTTGTTCTTATCATTTCCATCTTAATTATTTTGTTTGTTATGTTCTGAAATTATCTTTAATAACACCGTTGGGCGCATACACAGAGAGTCAGGCTATCGTTAAGGACAAACGAAGTAGTGCCTACAAACCTCTAGAAATAGTTTCCATGTACATAAACCAGTGCCGGATTACCAAATAGGGGCCTTTTAGGGGCCCCGCGACAACGGATCAAAATAATATTGAATTGATTTGATCTTGGCCATTGACTTCGGCAATATCGAAAACTGTCCTAGGCAAGCCGATATTTTAACGGCTATGAAAGTACAGGATCTCGACACTACCAAAATTGATGGCCTTCAAAATGGAGGCTACAATAAATATGTAGTATACCCAAAAGACTACCAGAAGCCGTTTTTGGAAGGGGACTGGTTTGAAGTCAGGGGCTGTAGGGCAAGAGTGTATAAGACACCCCCTATAGTTCGGGAAATGGAGAGCAGGCCATTAGACTTTTTTGTGTCGGGGCTGCCTCTTGAAGTAGAAACAGAAGAGATTATTATTAAGATAGAAGGCAAGCTTCAAATCAAGGTGAAAAATCACAAAATGGCAACAGTATGGGGCTTCCCCAGTGTAAAACGGGAGTGAGGATAGTTTCTATCAATAAGGAAGACGCAAAAAGGGTACCCTCACATTTTTATGTAATGGGCTTTTTACTAAAACATGGTACCATGGGTGTGAGAAAGATAGAAAATGCCCTAAATGTGAAAATGTTGGCCACGCTGCCAGAGACTGTGATATCTTTGTGCCTGGGGCAACATACGCAGGGGCAACGTACGCGAGCAAAGTAGCCCAAAACACAGGAAATGACAATTTAAATGAAAGGGATTTCAATGAAATCCAAAATGCAGTGGATTTGCTAATAGAGCAAGCTAAGACGCAACCTGGGGTAAAATCAGTGGAAAAAGAGAAGGGGGAAAGACAAATACTTTCACAGATTGAAACACAAACTGAAGAAAACTCAGACAAAATGAAAGACAAATCGGATGACTCAACAAAAGGTCTAGTGTGGGAGAAGTTTCTAAGCCCCCTTAAACCCCCCACCCTCTACTATACAAGAAACAGAAATCTAGATGATAGACTCCTTGAGAGTAACAGATTCTTCCCCTTGGCGGAGGAAGTAAAGGGATTGGAAGACTCAAAAGAGAATCCTAAGGAATTAGAAGAAGGTAGTCCAATTGACCTTTTGGGGATTAAACTCCTTACTTCTACTCCAATTACTCAAGTTCCAAAAAACCCTACAATAAACAGAAACCCAGATGACAGACTCCTTGAGAGTAATAGATTCTTCCCCTTAGCGGAGGAAGAAGACGGAGTCGTGGACTCAACAGAGAGTCCCAAAGAACTACATGAAAGCGGTCCAATTGACCTTTTGGGGATTAAACCCCTTACTTCTGCTCCAACCACTCCAGTACTCAAAAAAAAAAAAGAATAAAAAAGAGAAAAATGAGGTTGATTTCCTTATCCTCCTCAGGGAGCGAAAAATTATCAGAACCTAGAGAAGAGGGGAGCAAGTCGCTCCCAAAAAAGAAAAAAGAGGGAGCGTAGCAGAAAAATCAGTAGGAAATGATGGGGAGCAGGATAGGACAACAGGCACGGAAACGGACAGGGACATTGAGGACGAACATGATTTAGGAAATGACAAAGACCACGATAGAATTACGGACGAGGACAAGGACATAGACATGGAAAACGAACAAGAAAAAGGACAAGGGACTGAAATGGAAACTTGTAGCATGGGCTTGACAAACGACATTATTGAATACAATAATGGGGAAGGGGTAAACACCCCCCCCAAAAAACAACTTAAATATAAAATTTTAAAATTAATCAATAAATTTATCTAACTTAAAAAAAGATAGTAATATCAACAAAGATGAAAGATACGGCCGCCTGTGATAAAACTAAAATGGAGGGATCCAACTTCCATATAGCCTCAATAAACATTAACGGTGTTAACAAGGATAATATTGATAAACTTTGTAATTATAGTGAATATGATATTATTTTAATACAGGAAACTCTCAATGGGTTTACTAAAGAATTATTATCATATACAGAGGAAAAATTAGATGCTATAGTAGTAACAAGTAATTTTATAAATGAGGATATCAAGAGGGGAGTAGCAACTATAATAAGAACAAAAATTGTTTTAACTGGGAGAAAATTGAGGGAAAAAATACTTTGAGGGCAGGTTACTCCATATTAAAATAAACCAAATGAATATAATTAACATATATTTCCCTGCAAATAAGTACAAAAAAAGTGATTTCATTGGAAACCTTGACAAATATATAAGTAAGTACGCTATGGAAGATCTAGTTATTGGTGGGGATTTTAACTGGGTAGGAGATAATATAGACAGGGTGGGAGGTTTAACATCTAATGATATAATTTTTAGGAAAAGTATGTTGGAATTTTTTAATAAACACAAACTAGACGATATATATATAGGAAGTTAAATGTACTACGTACCGAATATACAGTTGAATATAAAAATGGATTGGCAAGTAGGCTAGATAAATTCTATGGAACCTTTTTGAATAAGGGAATGTATGAAGATTCGAGAATTTCTGATTTTAAAATTTCTGATCATAAATTAATTGAATTAAAAATAAAACTGAAAAATAGGATAAAATGGGGTAAGGGTGTATGGAAAATAAATAATAGACTATTAGATGATGAAGATTTTAATAAAGAAATAAAAATTAAAATAAATAAGGTATCGTCATTAGAAGGAGGAAATATAATGTATCAATGGGATAGGCTTAAAAGAGAAATAAAATCTATAGCCATAAGATTCTCTAGAAGAAAAAGTGAACTAAGGAAAAAGGAAAAGGAGGAAATAATGATAAAATTAAAAAAGGGAAATGAAAAAGAAAGGGAAAAAACTTTAAAAGAAAAACTAGAAAAAATTAGGGAGGAGGAAAACAAGGGTACAGAAATTAGGGCGGGTAAATTTTCCGGTCTTTATAAAAAAGCTAGGGGATTATCTAAAAGAGAGGAATTCAGGAGGGGGGAGGAAAAAAATCTAAGTGTTTTAAATGCTGAAGGCAATAATTTATTAACTGAAAAACAAGAGATACTGGATAAAATTAAGAATTGTTATAGAGATTTATACAAAACTCAAAATATAAGCGGGGATCAAATAAACATGTACCTAAAAGATGTTAAATGTGAAAAAAATCACATCAGAACATAAAGACTTATGTGATAGCTTTATATTTACAGAAGAAATTTTAAACACTATTAACTCCCTAGCCAAAGGGAAGACACGGACTCACGGGGGAATTTTATAAAAAATTCCAACGTGAGTTAGCGCCGATCATGGAATCTTTGTATAACAACATTCTCTTAAAAAATGATAAAATGACAGAAACAATGAGGGTGGGATTAATATAATTAATTTATAAGGGGAAAGGGGATATAAAAGATTTAAAAAATGGAGGCCCATCTCTCTCCTAAATAATGATTACAAGATTATAAGTAAAATACTGGCTATTAGAGCAAAACAATGTATGAGTTCTATAATTAATAAAAATCAAACGTGTGGGGCCAAGGGGAATGATATTCAAAACAATATATTAAATATTAAAACAATAATGGAATTTATCAAAGAAACTGGGCAAAGAGGTGCCGTGGTACTTCTTGATGAAGAGAAAGCTTTTGACAGAATTGAGCATGACTATATACAAAAGGTACTTAGAAATTTTGGTTTCGGTGAAAATTTCCGAAAATGGACTGAAATCCTGTACAGAGATATAACTGCAAGGGTACAGGTAAATGGAGGTATCACGGAAAAATTTGAAATACAGAGGTCAGTACGGCAAGGCTGTCCTCTGTCAGTGCTATTATACGTAATAGCAATTGAAATACTAAGTATAAAAATAAGGACTAACAAACTTATTGAAGGAATTAAGATCCCAAATTTAAGAGAAGAATTTAAAATGCTCCAACATGCTGATGACTGCACAAACTTTATAAAGGACCCCAATTCTTTTAAACACCTTGAAAAAGAATATGAAAATTTTGGTAAAGCCTCTGGGTCGAAAATTAACCATGAAAAAACAGAAATTTTAAAAATAGGAAACTGGAGAGGGAACCACCCTGGGCTCCCCCACCCCAATAAAAGATAAGGTTAAAGCCTTAGGAAATTACTTTGGGAAAAATGAAGAAACAGAAAACCTACAAAATCTTAAAGATAAAGTAAATAAAAGCATTGCAATCTGGGCACAAACGCCACTATGTATCATGGAGCGAGCACAAGTTGCTAAAACTTATTTTTACTCTAATATAAACTACATTCTAAAATCTTTAGATCTTAAATATCAGGTTTTAAATAGTCTAGATAAGGATATAATAAATTATATTTGGGGTTTTAAACTTCATTATATTGAAAAAGAGATATTATATAGGGAAAATAAAAAGGGGGGGATTAGCTTTACCAAACCTGAAATGGATTCAGGAAGCTAATATTTTAAATCTCTTTTTAAAAATTAAAGCGACCCCGCATATGCCGTGGGAAGCTCTCTATATTTACTGGTTTGGTTTCATTAGTAGAAATAGGATAGATATCTTTAGAAACAACTCATTGACTAAAAAATTACTAGTGGGAAAAAAATTTAAACATATAAAGGATTTGATTTTTAAATTTAGGGACTTTAAAGAAATTTGGGAAGGGGTAATAATTACATCTAAATTAATAAGGGAGTATTATACAAAAAATGTAAGATGTAAAGTAGAAAGAGAAAATTGGGGGTGGGGGATTGGAATAATTCCTGGACAAATTGGTCCAATATTAAATCCTTGAAAATTCAAATTATCGTTTTTAAATATCTTCATGATGTATGGCTAACTGGGGAGGTTGCTAAAAGGAAGGGGATGATCAAAATAATACCTAAGTGTCCCCTTTGCAAAGCTAGTAATTTTACTAAAATTCATGTCATGACTGAATGTAAAAATAAAAAAGGGGAAAGGGATAAAATTATTAATTGTATATCCAAATTAGATAAATGCCAGAGAAATAGAATATTATATTTGGATGCAAAATTTGAAGAAAAAAAAAACTCTTTTCGATTTAATAAACTACATAATTGACACTATGAGAGAATGCGGACAGGTTATTGTTATACGTAAATAACCTGTCCCATCTAAATATTCCAATTAATGACATTTTGAAAATCTAATAGAGACCAAATAATCTCAAAAACACCTATTTCCCTGGTAAATTTTCACTTTTCACTTTCGCACCTTCTTTAATAAATATTTTTACTAATCAACCTTATACACTGGAATCCTTGGTACTAATATATCTAAACTAATAATCCGTTT
>JAECUM010055481.1:0-10330 GCA_016617855.1 Megalonaias nervosa | reverse complement strand
AATTATAATCATAAACTAAATATTCCTTTTGTTATTTACGCTGATTTCGAGTGTCTACTCGTTCCTGTGGTTGGAACAGAAAATAATCCGAATAAATCCAGTGCTAGAAAAATACAACAACATATTCCTTGCGAAGTAGCTTATAAAGTAGTTTGTTGCGTTAACGATAAATTTTCAGCTTCGATAAAGTTATATAGAGGTGAAAATCCTGCCGTATGGCTATTAAAAAATTTAATAGACGAAGTTAATAAAATTTCTAACAGATTACTTAAAACAGCTCCGATGAAAATAACGTCTAAACAGCAACTCGATTTCGATGAGGCAGTTAATTGTCATATTTGTGAAAAGTTGTTGGTGGATTCTAACGGAGCCCGTGATAAGGTGCGAGATCATTGTCATTTGACCGGCCAATATCGTGGAGCAGCTCATAACAGTTGTAATTTAAAATTTCATGCTCCAGATTTTATTCCCGTAGTTTTACATAACTTTCGTGGCTATGACAGTCATAGCATTGTAGAAGCTTTTGGTGATGAAAATATTAAAGCTAAACTAAAATTAAATAACGTAATAAAATGTATTCCAAATAATTTTGAAAAGTATATGTCGGTGACGCTCGGTAAATTACGTTTTATTGACAGTCTGCAATTTATGGCAGCATCATCAGATGAGCTTGTTAAAGGTTGTAGCAATTTCGCTAACCTAAAAAGTTGCTTCGGTGAAAACTATATCGATCTGACAAAAAAAGGTATATTTCCTTACGAGTATCTCGACGATTGGAGCAGATTTAACGAAACTTCTCTGCCCGGCAAAGATAAATTTTACTCGCAACTCAAAAACTAAAATATAACAGATGACAAATACAAATATGCACAAGATATTTGGAATAAATTTAGTTGTAAAACATTTGGTGATTATCATGATCTATATTTGAAAACAGATGTATTATTGCTAACAGAAGTTTTTGAGAGTTTTCGTCGGTTAAGCTACAGCAATCATGGATTAAACCCCTGTTGGTATTATTCCCCTCCAGGATTATCTTGGGAAGCTCTACTAAAAACAAGCAAAATAGAACTAGATCTCTTAACAGATGTCGATATGTTTATCTTTATTGAAAAAGGTATCAGAGGCGGAATTAGCGTTATAACAAAGAAATATGCAGCTGCTAATAACAAGTACTTAAAAAATTATGATAAAAATCTCCCGTCAAGTTACATGATTTATCTGGATACCAATAATTTGTATGGCTATGCGATGTCAGAACCAATTCCGTGTAGTGGATTTCATTGCATAACTCCAGATCAATTTCTTAAAGAAACTGAAAAAGATTTACCTAGAAAAATCAATATCGATTTTTTCGATATTTCATATTTTGTTGAAGTTGATGTAGATTATCCTAGTTTGCTACATGATCTACATAACGATTATCCGTTTTGCGCAGAGTCAATGATGATTAATTATAGTTTATTATCGCCTGAACAACGAGCAACGACAACAGCAAAAAATTCGATTGTTAATAAGTTAGTTCCAAATTTGTTAGATAAAAGAAATTACGTTATGCATTACAAAAATTTAAAACAAGCAGTAGATGCTGGACTAATTCTGAGAAAGGTCCATCGCGTGCTAAAGTTTAATCAGTCGAAGTGGATGGCAAATTATATTGATCTAAATACGAAACGTCGTGCTGTGGTTAAAACCGAATTTGAGAAAAACTTTTTCAAGTTGATGAACAACTCGGTGTTCGGTAAGACGATGGAAAATATTCGCAAGAGAGTCTCGATAGAAATTGTTAATGATATAAGTCGCAGAAATAAATTAGTTGATGATGACGGTTTTGTTAGTATGAAAATATTTAACGAAAATCTTGTTGCAATGCAACGACGAAAGACAAATTTAAGGTTAAATAAACCTATTTATGTTGGTGCAGCTGTACTTGATATATCGAAGTGGTTGATGTACGATTTTCACTATAATTTTACCAAAAAGCAGTGGCCAGATTCAGAGTTGCAATTTACTGATACAAATTCGCTAGTTTATAATATAAAATGTGAAAATGTCTATACGGATATTTACAATAATAAAAATCTGTTCGATTTATCAGATTATCCAGCATGTAGTGGATTTCAAGATAATTCGAATAAAAAAGTTATTGGAAAAATGAGAGATGAATTTATGTTTATGCCAGTTAGGGAATTTGTTGGACTAAAGAGCAAAATGTATGCTGTCATATTAGATGACAATAAACTTACAAAAAAAGCAAAAGGTATTCCTCGAGGATATGTGAAAAAGATGATGAATTTTGACGATTTTAAAGCAGCGCTAAACAATAGCGTCAGTTTTATCAAAACAAATGTTATCAGAACAAATCATCATAAACTTGAAACTGATACGATCATAAAACGGGGACTAAGTAATTTTGATGATAAAAGATATTGCAGTGACGGAATTAACACACTAGCGCTTGGACATTATACAAGTAATTTTGTCTAAACATTAGAAATAATGTTTGAAAATTTAACATTAGCAGATGGAGTTAATAGCAAAATAAAAAATAATGGTTAATAACCAGCAATTATCATTTGAATTTAACGATGAAATTTCAGGTATTTGTTTTAGTAAATTTGACAGAATCAAACTCTCCCTTATCAAATCAGATGACAGCAAATACTTTAGTTATCTCGAAAGTTTACGAGACGAGCTTGCATTAAAATATGACAATTTGCATAATCCGATCAGTCAATACCAGTATACAAAAATTAATATAGACCTGGACAGGTCGAAGGTTTACGTGAAAGGTAGTAAGTATCTTCTCAGTAAGATAGCGATGAAAGAACTATTTGAATGTCGTCGTAAAGTATCTGGTAGAATTAAATTTTATTTATATAATCACGATAGCATATTTTACTTGATAGCAACCGTTGAAATATTGTGTGTTGGTCAAGAAATATAACTATATCTGTTTTTTAATACTGTTCCAGCTAAGTTTTGTAGTAATCGAACATAGCATATATGTGTGTGATTTAGATTTTAACGTTGCTTTTACACTGTATTTTTTTTTTTTGGCTATGACAATCAGTGAGTTTATCTCAAATTTTTGTTTATATCAGAGTTAATTCACTGTATTTTGATTTGGAAATAGATCAGATTTGACTATGATATCAGATGATTAAGCGAGACAACTCCGTCAAGCATAGCTTAGTAACAAACAGTTGTCGTGTTTGTTGTACTAAGTTAATGTTATACATAACATACAGACAGACATACATACAGACAGACAGACATACATACAGACAGATATATATACAGACAGACAGACCCAAGTTCTATCAAGGAAATATCACAATTGCAGCTGAAAACGTAACTATATATTATTCTGACTCAAAACAAGACATGTACTTAGCTTCAAGTTATTTTTTAGACAGCATTATTTAGCTGCGAATTCATAAACTTATCGATTACTTTAGTGTCTCTTAGCAACAGTTCACGAATACAGACTTTTAACTCGGCAGAAATGCAGGTTTTATATATCCTATAGATTTCTCCAATGTATTTGGAAATTGAAATATTTTCACACTTACCTCTGTCCACGTAATCCTGTAGCAGAAATGATCACAAAGGAAAATTCTAACTGCCTTTATAGTGTCCAAACAGAATTTCTATAACGCCTACTCAGAGATTATACTGTCATAGGCCCTACAAAATTCCCATAATAACTAAATCAAGGTTAAAGGCAGGGAATTTCCTAAAATGACGCCAAAATCAGGTTAAAAATAGGGGATTTCCAATGGATTTTTTAGAGTATAACGCCGAAATCAGGTCAATTTGCAATAGATTTTCCTAAAATATAATGCCCACTCCAAATCAAGGTCAAAGATAAGGAATTTCTAATGGTTTTTTCTTAAAACGCCTACTGAAATCAAGGTCATGAAATAGAGTTCCCCAAAATAACGATATATAAAACACAGTTAGAATTTTATTCGTGGTCATTTCTGCTATAGGATTACGTGGACAGAGGTAAGTGAAAATATTTTTGACAAGATGTTACTATAGAAAGTTTTAGAGGGGTAGGGGATCCCGGATAGTGGAACCTTGTTTACATACAGCTTTAGTAATATCATTATCAATAAAATATCAACCATATTATCAATAAATGTCATCACATCATCTGCCCAACCCGCTATTCTCATATCATTTTCAGTCGCGAATAACCATACTGATCCATATTTTGGTGATATATGATATCCAACTTTTTTAATACAATCGCTTACTATTTTAGTTTTTATACCAGTATAGCTTGAGGCTGATTTGATAGAATTAAATCTCTTTCAAAATTTGTTTGTCAGATCAAATCCAACATGTCGGATTGAATGACAGAAGGACATTATATATAATATTTCATTTGTTTAATATGAAATTTTGTCTAAACTTTATAGTATAGGGCTGTAATAGTAGTATTGGTAATTGAGTTGTTCCTATCTCAGAGACCATCTACCCCAACAAAACAAATTTTGTCAGAAATATGTTAGAAAAGTCTTATCATATGAAAGTCATCATTTTAAGCTAAAAACGGCTGCTGACAAAAAATATTAACGTATAACGTTTTGGGGGGTAGGGGTGTCTCTGAGAGAGGAACCTTAAATTACCTATACTACTCTATATCAACCAACTGAAATATATTGTCCATAATTGTTGTATTATTCATCCTTATTTTTGCCTTCATAAAAAGATTTACACGAGGATACGCATAGGTTAAAATCGTAACGCATGAACGCAATGACATTTTTCAGCTCTAAATTCATGCAGTTTAACTAGTTTATATACTGAAGATATTTAAAATAGAATGAGCTGAATTGATGAGAAAAAGGTAAATTATAATATTTACAATAAAATAACCGCAATATTTTATATATCTCGCACAACATTTCTGATATACTCGCATCGTAGAATTTGCAAATAATTTTAAACATTGTAAATATTTTAATGTACAGAAATCTAAATCACAGGATATATCACTTTTAGCAGCAAAATTATTTTACTCACCGCGTGCATCTGAAAGAGTAAAATACTTCATTTATACTTCTTAAGCTACATAAACTGTGAATTCAATTTAAATTTAAATTTAAATTTAATTTCAGTTTTGATGTAAGTAGCGGTGATTAAACTATTAAACAAAGCCTGCCAATCATAATATCACCAGCTCGATTTAGATATCATGAAGTGTTATGATTGCATCATTTTACAAACCCTTACTTTAACTAACAGCGATATAACCTTCGCTAATAATAAGAGGACAACGTTGTATAATATTACAGTAGGAGTGCCGATATGTAAGTATTATGATTACGTGAATAATGTATACTTTCTGTACAAACCAGAACTCTTGTACATTGTATTATACTTCCGCAAACTGAATGTCTTAATGTTTAGACCTGGATATCATAGAATGGTTAAGACGGAGTTTGAGAACGAGATTATATTTTTTTTTTTTACAAAGAATAAATAATTTAACGATTTTAGGGCATGTTTCTGTTTCACGATTGACTGGTAGTGGAAAGGTAAGAGTTTTACAATGCCCAGCATGGTTTTACACCAATGCAAAAATAAGTTGTTGGTTTCCACTGTAAAAAGAGCCACCACCACCACCACCCCCCAAAAAAACAAAAAACAAAACAACAACAACAAAAAAAGCAGTTAATTTTTTCTTTCAAAAGAAAAGTTGTGTCTTTTACTGAAATAATGTCCGTAGACCGTCGACTTCTCTTCTTATTTCTTCTACACATAGAAATGATATTAAAATAATGAGTAACAATTGTCGTCCAAGCTTTCGATCAGTATTTTGATGAAATGGTACGAACTGCAATGTGTAGCTTACTGTATGCTCGTAGGAACATATATGCTCCCAGGGTAACGCCCTGTGCGGTGATGGGAACACTAGTGGTAGTTTGGGTCTTGGTACAGCTATTAGGGGATTGTGAGACGGATAAAGTAGTGGCAGCAGTGGTGCTGTCTGTACCAGACAGAGTCATCGTCTGAAAAATCATTAAAATGACATGTATGAAACAAGATACAGGACTGATTGATTGGTTTATGTTAGAGGTTATTTTGCAATATAAATGTACATTATGCAGAGATTATTTGTAAATTCTAAATATCATAAGAGGCATACTTATTGCGATATACTGATATACTGTGTAATACCTGCGGTCACATTAATAGTACATCACTTCTATCTTGTGATGTACCACTGTTTATAACCATGTGGGGTAAATGGTTCTAAAAGGCACAAAGAGTCTGGCGCTAGTTCGAGTCAGTGATAGAACTGATATAATTTTCCCTAAACTATATTGGAACAAATAAAATTTAAGCCGTCAACAGAAACCATAACAGCTACAACAGCAACAACACCTAGTTCTCATGGACCTGCGTAGCCAGAAGTGAAAACTATGTGTATCTCCTTTGCTTGGAATGAGTTTTTTCCTTTATATTGTAGCGTCATTCGTTTAATTTGATTACGGTATGTGATTTCGCGTTAATCAAAATTTCTATGTTTACATTTTCGCCTTTTCACACGTGTCCTCGCCATTCACGATTTGTCACCTGCAATGGAGGCTCCTGAATCCCGACTTAAGGGTATCACGTTTATGATAAGAACTAGATTCGAGTCGTCCAGCTGAAGAAAAATTCAGAAGAGCTGTGACCAGATCCCCAAACCCGAAAACGATATCTGATGTGACCCCAAAAGTGCAAAGCCTTTAATGCTTTGTACGCAAGATCTAGCGAATAATGAATTGCTTCTGTTTTTATTTACCACTGAACAGCTTATTTTTGAAACGTCATATTTACCGTGCTAAACCGATAGGGAAACGTGTCAATTATTTTGAAACCACCACCCCCACCCAGCCACCCCGATTCCAGAAGATAAAGACATTAGACACTTTTTATATATAGTCTTCTGTCAGTAAGATACAGAGATATAATGCTACAGAGAAAACAGACGTAAAATAAATATTGATCTCAAAGTTTCACTATGTTATAGCTACGAGTGTTGCCAGCACTGGTGCTCCATCAGTGAATGCGATCTTTGTCATTGCTTCTGTTTTTCTTCGAACACTTGCAATGTCGTTTTAATGATTTGATAGAGGAATTTGAATGGACCGTAGTTATACCTACAGAGCATGAATGGACCATAGTTATACTCACAAAGCATGAATGGACCATAGTTATACTCACAAAGCATGAATGGACCATAGTTATACTCACAAAGCATGAATGGACCATAGTTATACTCACAAAGCAGGTTATCTGATACGTTGGTGAAGAATCAGTGTTATACACAGACACATATGTGTTTGTTCCGTCTGTTACATGGTTCGTGCAGTACACTGATCCTGAACCTGAAATTAATTTCACAAATATTGTTCAGATCAACAAGCACTAGTTACATGTAATGTATATATGAGTCATTATGATAGTCCTACATTCAGATTGTGCATTATTTGGAACAAACACTTTACAATACTTACTGCAACAATAAGCGGCCCCCAGCTTAAGAGTGCATTCAGCTGTCTTATTAAATCATTGAAATAAGATGAAAAGTCGCACTTAAATAAGCACATATTCTAAGTTAAAATGCCATACGCTTATATAAGCGAAAAAAATTTGCGTTCGTAATTATACATAACCTCTTTGGTTCTGAGACACATGGAGTCACAGTAGTACAGAGGTTCGCATGCAGACTTCATGACAGAAGGATGCAGGTTCGAATCGTGCCTATATCAGGTAGGGTCTGCCAACTGCAGTTACCTTCCTCCTAAAGTATTTGAGATAGCAGTCTTCATTTTCTCAAACGACTTAATTTGGAGCAATGAAAAGGAGAATTTAAACCCGTTTAGATCATTAAGCACGAAAGGCGGATTTGGTAGAAAATGCTTGTAAAATAATCGTGACACTGGAGCTAAAATGACCTGGGTTGTTTGTTTTCTTACTGACTTGTTTTCCTTCCTTCTATTTCAGTATGAAAGGGCGCTATATAAGGTGCTGAGACTGCTTACCGTCCCGCAGACTACGAATCTAATAGCTAATACATCTTAACATGTTTGTCGTGTGTCTTCATACAGTTATTGACCTTTCTCAAAATGCATAATGCTATTTTCATACAACAATATCCATTTTACTAAGAGATGCTCTGAATCGAGACGACTCAAAATAGGAAAAAGTCTAAAGCCTTGAAGTTAATTCGTTGATCCATTTATTTGTTTCCACCAAGCGAAAGAAAAACCTGATAACAGTGAGATTTTGGAAAGTGCTGGAAAAATTGAGAAAATGTGCTATCAATAGGCGGACTTTGTAATCAAAGGAAGGTGGACTTGTTCTTACGTGAATATGCAATTTGGACTAAGCACTTTGTGTAGTCAAATGCCATGTCCTGGTTGTCTGAGCAGACGTTCCAGTACTCCCTGCCTGTTCCACATGATGTCATCGATTGACTCGTAAAAGTGTAATGGTAATTCCCCAGAAATATATCCGGGCACTGAAGCTTGGCAAAGGATTCTAAACCTGTAGGGAAAAATGCGCTGTAGAATACAACGTATGATAAAAATAATACTAGACTGAGGAAGAATGGATGTTGAAGAGTATTTCAACTACAACAACTACCTTAGGAAGGTAGTCTCTAGAAATACGTAATAAAAAAATATTTAAAAAATCAGAGAAATACTAAAATTATTGAAATATAGTAACTAATAAGAAACAAAGAAGAATGATGTTAACTTTTGTCAGTAGTTGTGCTGATACACAACTACTTGAAAATTAACATCATTCTTCATTCCTCCATTAGACACGTTATTATTACATGAAATCTTGTGGTGGAATTTGCAAGATATTCAACCGACTAATATTCACGGCTTAGAATCTCATACAAAATTTAGTTTCATGTTAGACCACCGAACATGTACTTCCTCGAACTTAAA
The DNA here is from genome assembly GCA_016617855.1 of Megalonaias nervosa. Classification (NCBI taxonomy): domain Eukaryota; kingdom Metazoa; phylum Mollusca; class Bivalvia; order Unionida; family Unionidae; genus Megalonaias; species Megalonaias nervosa. The sequence goes on along the minus strand of JAECUM010055481.1, from coordinate 1,364 downwards.
ACGCTTACCGCTTTCGCGTGCGGTTAAAAAAGTATGGACCTCATTTTGCACAACTCGAGTATACTGAACAATAATAAATAAATTAATACAGAATGATGATAAAGAGATACCAAGTGAATGATGTTGTTACCATTGCTTTTTCCTTTTGATTTGTTAATGATGTACATGTATTTATCAAGATCCTCATAGAGTTTTATGAATGTATTCACGAGGTTCCAAGAAACTTACCTAAATATATCATAAGTGTACGTAATCCATGAAATCCAAAAGTAGGTCACTGTGATCTACTTCTGATATTTTAGTATAGCAGCAGGCTTAATTAACTGAATGAACTTTGTGAGTTGATTAATACAAAGAAATGGCCGCATATTTATCAATGTGTGATCCAAAATGCAGATGATTTGCCAACCTCCCTGTAGTCATTGATTAGACATAAGTGCAGGTAATGGAAGAGAAAACTAGGGATTCACTTCGTAAAAGGAAGCAAATACCGACATACGCACACATAAAATTACCCACCACTCCGTATTAAAAGATGGTATTCTGATATTTGCGGCGTTCCAGAACACATTTGAGAGACAGTTGGGTCCACTGCAATAGCATTATTTTCTTCATACATATAAACACGCTCAAAGTGTCCAGCGTATGGCTGTTCGTCTACAATTAAAGAAGTTAGTCATTCATTCTTATGGAAAATACTGTGATGGAATTCGAGTAGTACAATATCTTCTAGGCTTAATTGTTCATTCTTATGGAAAATACTGTGATGGAATTCGAGTAGTACAATATCTTCTAGGCTTAATTAGATTAGATTCATACTATATGTATCACCAAGTCACCTCACCATTTTGTTTACCGTTATAATTGCCATATTGAATAAAATCTTTCAAAAACAAAAACAAAGCAAACTATTTTCGATAGAATTGGTGGATGCCTTGATTTAACAATGATAGATTTTCTATTATATCAGCAAGACAAATTAACTTTCACTTGCAATGAAAAATATTCCTTTATAACTATCAATATAAACCAGAAGTTTTAAATGGTAACAAGTGTTTAACCTATTTTTATTTAAATGCTTGAAGATCATAATATTTGATCGAAAACAACACCGCTGGAAATTCGAATTTGTCTCTACTCTACCGAGTTGCAATGCAAATCTGCAGCTAAAGCGTTCTAATTGTTCCCTGAATAACTATGAAAAGACATTCACCATATTATCCGAGTATATTAAGGTCGATATATCACAAATCATCTCACCTTCAGAATTAATATGATTATAAATTGTTTTTGCATCATATGCTTCAGTGGGAAAAATGGTAAGCCTCAATATATGTTCGTGCTTTAAATTCAAGTCTTGTTCA
>JAECUM010055480.1:0-24510 GCA_016617855.1 Megalonaias nervosa | reverse complement strand
TTCAGCACTAAGACCTTCATTCCTATTATTTTTTATTGTCTTTGTGTTTTTATTTATATTATTTTTATGATGTTATAATATCGCTTGATCAAAACAAACCAAGTCAATTAAAATGTGTTTAAGATGTCAATATTGTTCAACTAAATTAACTATTTCATCAATTTCTATATTATTATAAATAAATAAAAGTATTTATTATATTCTTTATTACTTTTTATGCTTTCAAACCGAAAAGGGGGAAAAGGAAATAAACGTACATGAAAAAATTGTATCCTTCCATATACCAGTGAGGGAAATAAAGCAATGTCCCGTCCATTTGAATTGTCAATTAGATAAGCCATGTGCTCGTAGACATTAATATGGTGGAGGCAAATCACGTCAACAACAGAGAAAAATTGAGGCCTAAAGTTTTTACATTCATCAGTTAGCGACTAAAATAATATATACATATATCTCCAAAGATATATTTAATATGTATATTTGCAATTATTTGAATATATTTGAGTGTATTTGAGTACAAAGACATGTCGTTGATCCGTATCTACCGAGAAATGGTTAAGGAAAGACATCACATGGTCCGGTCCTTTAAGCATGAAAAAAAGGATCATTCATGTATCTTCCTATCCCGTAGACTAGTTGGTCCTGAACCTTTGAAGCCTCGCACCGAGTTAACCAATATCGTCCATCTATAATAAACCTCACCACTGACTGTAATAACAATTGAGAAACGCTCGGGCGCAAATACAGCAATGTACATTAAGCATGTGTGAACACGAACTGACATTGTTACACATTAAATTCTTCCATAAAATGATTGTACGAGATAATTATTATTATAACTAAGTTCATGCTTGAACCTGTATTCGATAAGAATAAAAAAAATTCGACAATTTCTCATAGTTTTAACGCGTCCCGCATATAATTGGACCGAACTTGTTTGTTAAGCTATAAAATAAGTTAATTTAACAGATCGTATGCTATCCGATAGCATGGCGTTAAGCTATAAAATAAGTATATTTAACAGATCGTATGCTATCCGATAGCATGGCGTTATGTGACATAAGTCTGACTAAAATAAATTTAGAATTACTGTGATGAAATCCACGACTAGAGAACTCTAGATACCCTCACTGCAAGCGCCTTGTTCGTGCTGCAGCTAGTGAACTGAAGTCATTATTTCGAAGTCGACAAGCTAAAATCTATACACCCCCGGGTAACAGAAGGAGGCAATGAAACTCAGCTTAATTTCCGTTCATATATAATACAAAATTATGTTCTTAAATGCAATTCCGTGAAAGCGACATGCACCCTCATCACACTCGCATATCATCCTATACGACGTAATACTGGTCTATCATCCTATTCGCCAAAGTACATATGCAGGTAACAGGCACCCATATCATTCGTCTATCATAAAATGCAGGTGACAGGTAACCGTTCACTCGTCTGTTATAATATATGATAGTCTGCATAAACAGGTATCACCGTATCATTCGTCTATCATCCCATATAACGATCTACATATGCAGGTGATATGCAACCGTATCACTCACCAGTGATATGCAACCATATCAAGCATATATCTTGCATATGACGTATCACACACCTATCATTCTTCATAACGACGTACATGGTTATATGCAGCCATATATCACGCCTATTATCATATCTGATAGCGCCCAAAGGCAGAAGGGTACACGCGATAGGTTGAGTCAGTCTTTTCAATATGAACTATATCTTGTGTGTCAGTCTGTTTATCAGCTGACACGGTATACCGTCCTCACGTAATCGATCGTGTAAGGTTGTTCAAAACAACATGCTCCTGACCATTCTTATGTAACTTGTTTAAAATTTTGGGACGTGAAGAGCATGTGTAAATTTATGTAGTCCTAATTTTAAATTATATGTTCGTAACTATAAATCTACCCAATGCCTGGCGAAGAATTTCCACTTAGTTTCATAATCGTCATCCAGAAGTGTTTGCATATGTTGTAATGTCAAAGAACGAGGTTTACATTTTATATTTATTACATTTACATCCCCGCCTTTAAAAGGATTGCAGCATATGCTTCTAGCTAAAGGATCAAACTTAGAATTCAATAGGAAAGTGACAATATTAATGTTAATCATTGTAATATAATGCCTTTTGGGTTGATGACAGTTGCATGTACAAATAACGTGCAGCAAGTTAAAAATTGATTATATTAGACCTCCCAAATAGGGATAATTTTCTATTTTTCCATACATGAAGGGTCTTTTGAAATTCCCTAAAATCTTCCTGTGTTTTGCGGAAAAGGAAATCTAATACTGTTTGATTGTCAGTTCAATATATGACTAAAGATTGTCGCTTCTATTTTTCCATTCGCCTGTACATCTACATTTTGAGTTTTTATAATTAATCTTGGCATCTGATGCCATCCCATATGTTTCTGACCAATATAGTTATCTTTCGATTGATTTATCAGAGCAGCAAAATCCAGTGCTGTCATTTGCAAATAAGGGTATTGTACGTTCGTTTGTAGTGCCAGGAATTTGAATTCCTTCAATACCTTTAATGCCAGGGGCTCATATACAACAACGTCTGATTGAGACGACAAACTGCAGCCTTGGCGGACTCAGCCGTGGATAGAGAAAGGTTCATGATTGATTAAAGTATAAATGAGTACAAATACATATCCATTTGATACAATGATCATGAAAGCAAAATCTCTTCAAGATCTCCAAACTCTTTCTGTTCTTTATAATCATATACGTTCCAAACAAAGTGATAGTTATCAGAAATGGAGCAGCCTTTAACACCACATGTTTGGTCAATGTGTATAATTTTAGACAGTTTGTGATTATTTTTGACAAATATCTTAATGTATACATTTATTACTGAAATCGGACGCCAGTATTTCATATGCTTTGGTTCGTTTTGATCTTTGCAAAGAAGTTTTATATAAGACAGTTTTCTTGAGTTAGAAAGGTACTTAAACCATAAATTATATTACAAAGGTTAAGTAAATTGTCACCAATTATGTCCAAAAATGACACAATACTTTTGACAATTTGTCCGGACATGGCGATAGCTCTCTAAACCTTATATCTCGTCCAAATAATAATTCATTATTTTCATGTGCAAACTCTAGTAAATCTTTCAGAAATATATCAAATCAGTTGCAGTCAATGTCTTCAGTTGTATACAAGTCTAACAAATATTTTCTATACAATTCAAAATATGCTTCCATTAATCTCAAAAAGTATGTAATCTAAATATATCATACTCGTTTTTTTACAGGGAGATAAAAACATTGACAAGGGGGTGTTAGCTTAGGCTCTCCTTTTAAGTCGCACTGTTGTGTACAACATTAGGGGAACCTTCAGCGAAAACTGCATAGAAAATTTAGGGTAACGCGGCTTATTGTATGAGCTTTATATTAGTTAACCTAAATGCTTAAAGACGTAAAGGAATATTTAACAATTATGTGTATTTGACAAGTGATACATGACATAACAACATATATTAGGTTTGATTTTTATGTGCAGTTACTAATATTTCCTTATTCCAATCAAACTTAAATGAGAAACTCAAGTATAGAGCGGTCATGATAAAAGTTTTCATGACATTCGCACTTTTTCAACGATCATTAATTTATCTTCTCATTTGTTTCAAGGTGTTATGCAAAAATCCACAGGGACATATCTTCATTTGCATGGTGATTAAACATTAACTTTAAAAGCATTCAAATAGATATTGCCGAGCAGTATACCAGAAAAGGTGGAGCGTATTAAAATTTACATGTAAATATAAAACTGCCCTGTGACCAAACGTTAATAAATGGCACATTCTCGATTTATACTGGAATATATGGAAAGGTACATGTAGGAACATATCACGTACGGGTTACTATTTATGGAAAAATTGTATATCCATAAAAGAAGAAATAAGTTTTGAGGATACAAAATTGTAATCTCGTTATTATTCCGACTCCTTTCTTAGGACTGGTTTGATACCTGCAAATGTCAGCTTGTGTTAGCCGTCTCGGCGTGTCTTTGGAAAAGGCACTTGGCTCCCATTTATTCAACATGATATAAGCTACAAAGTCCTGAAAGTGTAAATAAAACCAGCTAAGTTGACCATATCTTATCTACATTCAACACGCCGTAACTGCTTATTTTTCTGCAACATTTTTTCTTACGAAACGGAGTTTGCAACAGATTATATAATAATGCATCTGAATGCTTTTAAGTTTCTTTAATTAGAGAAGACTATCGTAAACATTGGTTACAATTAAACGCACTAAAAGTCTCTTTTAACTTATATTGTAATAATTGTTAAACTTTAGTCTGCCACTTTTATAATGTGTCTGATTTATAGTCCAACTATGAAATATTCTTCAGCCTTGTGACAGTGATATCAAATTACATAAAGACGTCAGTGACTGGTCAAAATAAAGATGACAGTGCTTTTGATCTTTTCTTCCCTGTCTTTGTACTCACATTACGAGACTTCTCACTCGAGATGAAGAGAGGTGAGAGAGAACGTACTCCAGACGAGTATTTGGAAGAAGTTTGTCTGAAAACACGAGAAGGGAAATCTGAGAGAGAAGGTGGGTACAACGAGTCCCGACTATGCATTCGGAAATACTTTAAGACGAGAAAATGCTTCACATTAGACAGACCTGGTAACAGAGACAAACTAAAGATGTTGGAAAATTTGTCTGATTCAGAGCTCTCAAAAACTTGATTCGAAGATTCCAACAGGTTTGTTAAATTTGTTCTCCGTGAATGCCCAGTTAAAATGTTGGACAATGGACGTGCTGTCAACGGATGCAGTAAGTGATCGAGACTGTAGCTTTTTAACTGAAAACATACATTATGGAAGGATTAACAGTCAATTAACAAGCAGAAGGATTTCATTCGAAGCTAGACGTTTGTAGCAAAGCTGTTTATAACTCCTTTTTTAACTCGTTCCCTAAATCATCTTTACGTTAAGGATATAACATTTGTTGAAAGGTATTCCATGTTGTCATTATTAACATCAGTAAACACACTTTGTTGACAATAGAAACTCTCTATTCCCTAACATACTTAGAGTCAATATTCTAACTGATTTTGACTGATAACGGGATTTAGAGAAATAAAACGGTTAAATTGAGAGTACTCTATATATACTCCGTATTTCACGTATATAGCCGAGTGTGGTCTATTTGTTAAGTAAAGCCAATAAATCAAACATTACCTTTTCTTGATATCTCTAAACATAACGATATAATTCAAGACTCTTTTCTTCTTAATTCGCAAGTGTTTGCATTATTGGTAAGAAGTTACGTTCACGAGATTCGAAAAGGATGCGTCCCCTGCATAGAGAGCGCCATGAATGTTATAATGGAGAATGAGAATAAACAAGCGGTAGAGAACTGTGTTGAAATATACAAGCAAGAGATGAAAAATAGCGTTCGATTACCAACGTCAGATAACCAGATTATATTAGATGCCCCCCCCCCCCCAAAAAAATGCATTTTGGAAGCGATGGCAAATTTCCTGGAAATTCCATTTTTTGATACAGATGGAAGGTACATAGAGGAAGCACATGTAAGTGTCTCAGGTTTGTGATACTAAATGAAATTGTTATCATTAAAGCCATATTATAATTAAGCCATAGACTGACACGAAGTCTGTATAAGTAATAACAGACGATTAACGATTAAATGTGCCAAGCAAAAGTGAGATGAGAGAAAACATGTTATAGCCAAACAAATGTGTGATGATAGGAAACATTACTCTAAAACCTGTACTAAGCAGTTCTGATTTTCAATGTACGTTTTAAGTGCATCTTTGTCAAGATATACATTGGTATAGTTTAAATGTCGTAAGTGTTATGAAATATGTTGGCAAAATGAAACATTTAATACTTTTTTAATACTTTGAAACTAATAATTTCGTTGATTTCGTAGGCAAAAATAATGGAAGCATATGCACTATGCAGAAGAAACAATGATATCAAATCTGAGCAATGCTACAGTAAACAGCCCCAAGATTTGCATGCAAAAATTCAGAAGAAGCTTGAGAAGAATGAATGCTTTCGTCCCGGGGTATACAAAGAATACACGGCTGATGTTAAAGAACTGCGCGACAAATACGCATTACTAGAAAGATTAGGTTGTAGGGTAATTTCGTGAATTAACATGGCAACAAAATTCAAGTTATGACAAAAGTAATACATTGGAAGATTCGACATTTCTTGTTTGGATTTATTATTAAATATTTTTAACTATAGCGATGCATACATAAAGCCAATTTAGTCAGCTCACAAGACGTTCAGAATAAATGGTGAACAATTAAGCACTTCCCTGTTGGTAAGCCTGCATTAGAAATTCTGTATTTGATTATATAACCTAACACAAGTTTTACTGTTTTGCATATCAAACTTAAATATTACATGCAATTCCGGGCTCATCTTATCGTCAATTATTACTTCTTTTACAACTTTCGACGCATAGTTCCATCAGAAGGATGAAATACTTTTGAAATTCCTTGATGGTATGAGTTCTGAACATCAGAAGGTCCTGAAAGCTGATCAGATGATGGCCGACAGACAGGCCTTGCGTTAGAATAGAGTTTAAAAGAAGATTAAGTCTCACAAACGTACTAGCCAATAATCCATACACACTAACCAAAATGCCTTGTGTAGTGCCTAAAATCCAACACCAACTATCAAACTTCGTTTCACAGCAGGACTCCCTTCATTCAACACTGTCTTCCTACATAAATCATTCTCTTTCAAATACCTCTGTCCGTCATCTTGGTGATGGCCCATGATGATTTCACATACATAACGCAGTCCGAATTGAACAACATGCCAGAAATAATTTTAGGGAATTCAACCTTTGTGTCCACATCGCCTCGTGAATACAGTTGTAACCATGGGACAAGACACTTGTATTTATAGTCTAAGGTAGAATCGAAATCGATTGAAATGTTCCACCTATGCAATGTGGCTTTACAAAACAGAGACACAACAAAAAGCATCTCTTCTAATCAGAAGAGAGCGCTGCGTGACGTCACGAGCAGTATATAGGTGCACCAGCGTCCGTGCGACATAGTATGAGTATGGCTGAAACTATGATGTATTGCGGTAAGCCAGCTGCGCATGCTGTGGCTGCTAAACCCACGGTCATGCTTCAAGCAGAAGATGATTTTAATTTGGAGTTAGTGAATTTTCTTTTGCAAGAATTTTGCCAACAACAGTAACTTCACGTCCTCCTCCCTCGTTGCATTGGGTAGAAGATTTTAAACAGAGACAAAAGGAAGAATTATAGAATTTCTTACATAAGCCGAAAGATACAGAAGAAACCTTTGTGATTCAAAAACGGCAGGAAGAGGAAAGAAGAAAAAGAGATACGAAGATGAGGAAGAAAGAAAAAGAACGATGACTGTGAACACACGAAAGAATAACAACACCAAACAATACTCAGCTAGATTAGCTAGATTATCCACACATTACACCATAATAGAGAGAGAGAGAGAGAGAGAGAGAGAGAGAGAGAGAGAGAGAGAGAGAGAGAGAGAGAGAGAAAGAAAGAAAGAGGTGGCAGGCTGAGGGAGAGTGAGTGATAAACATTTATTTTACATTCAAATTATTGTAATTTAGAAGTTGTCCAGATGCTCAACCTAAAAATACACATGTTAGATTGTTAGATTTCTTATCTGAATATGCCAATGGCATCTGTTTTAGTCAGTTGGTTCATGATTATTGATCCCAACAGGAAGGGACTAAAGTATATCCGCCATCAAAATTGAAACCCATATCTTTAATTAGATTAAGCTGGATCTTTTTGCGACGGTCACATACACAATTTTGTTTCCCTTCTTATTACTTTTAATAGCTGGTATAGCTAACTATGGCTTGTCCAGCAAGTCTGTGCAATTTTCTGCGGCGACAGCTATTATGTTTTCTTCTCTTCTGATTACTTGTACGGGATGGCAAAGCTAACACTAGCATCTTGGCTTACTGACTGAAGCGGTTTCAACTCATCAAGATATAAATATTCGAAGACGGATTTCAAAGTACAGAGGGAGCAAGTCTATCAGAGAACGAATATGAGGTGACAAAATTAACTTTGTGCAGTGCACACGTCCTTCGTCCGTCAACATTATATTGCCACTACCTCAGATATTGACTTCATAGGTGAGAACATGCAATCAATGAATTTTAAATGTCCTTTTATGAGTGATATCTGCCACAAATATGAAATTTATAAGGTGTCATTATCTGGATTGGTCTCCATATTTAAAGCATTCCTCATCCTACCCATTTTCGAATTCGCTTGATACAGTTTGCTCAGAGCATTATGATCTCGGATATCGTGGATAAACTACGCCTAAGAATGAGCTAAATGGGGGAGGGAGAGGTACCCTAACAGAAAGGTAATTAACTAATAGAATAGCATATACTTCCCTTTCGAGGAGCCGAGATTATTATTGACATTAGCGGTCACACACCCACAGAGAGAGAGAGAGAGAGAGAGAGAGAGAGAGAGAGAGAGAGAAAGTTTTCAATAGATTGTGACAGTTACCATTTATGAACCTATGTCTGGCTAACGTGATAAACTGGATACGTACTGAGTGACGTATTAAAATACTAATAATTCAATAGTGTTGCACACTGATGTGGTATTACTTAAAGTGTATTCTCCGTTCCATAAACCCTTTATTCTTGATGTTAGTATCATTATGTAAAATGCCACTAATGATTAGTTTTAAAAAAGGTTTGCCTTTCTGTGCTTAAATTGATTGTCTCCTTTGAAATTTACTATTGGAAATATGGGTGGAAATTTAATCTCACTAATACATTCTATACAGTCAAGACAAGATGCAACAAGTTATAGTCGTAGCTATTTTTCCCGCGTACACCTACTCAATGGACGTAGAAGTTATCGCCTGAATAATCTGAATCAATTTCTTTTATTGCCAGTGTGTTGCAGTTTTCTTAGAAACGCACAAAGGCGAAATCGAAAGAAGAAAAAGTTATAGTGGAAATATCTCGTCACATTGGCTTGCCCACAATACACGCGGCTTCTTTCTGTAGACATATATTTAGAGAGAGAGAGAAAGAGTGGTTGCTCGAATATAAATTCTGTACATCTGCATATGGACATCTTGGTTACGCTTTTATTGCACTACTATGGGATGTGAAAATATTTATTTATTTAATACGAACCTATAGAGATCACTGTTTGAAATGATGATCATGCAGAAGGTGACATCTCTATCTCATTCAGCTGGAACTCGATAGAATTCGTGACAGGTAAGTCAATTATTATGAATGTTCTTGTTCATAAAAACAATTTTCATGCTATTGTGATGTCTCCTATTTGAACGTTCATCTGTCTGTTCGTATGTACTTTATCAAATTTCCTCCTAAACCGCTGATAAATTCACTAAACGTTTTGGTAATGTTTCCCCTGCAATTTACATTTGCGAGAAGGCTGTCATCCATGACTCCAGCTATTGCGCTTTCCAGAATGGAGGCAATGCTACTTGCATAACTATTTCAATCATTCTATATAAAAAAAAATCTGTCAAAAATTTCATGTGCAGTTGTAAAGGAAGGGCTTATCGTATATGTCAGGGATTTTGAATTTATGATCCGTCGATCACTGTCTTGTGTGAAAGTGAGTACGAAAAAGGAGAGGATGGATGAAAGCTCGAATATACAGTAAAAAAGCGTTAGGATTTGCGATTTGCACTCCATAATTTTCCAAGACTGCTTGTGGGGTGAATCTTTATTATATAAATATCCAACCATTTATTCCAGTTTATGTCCATTGATATTTCTAATGATTCCGAGAATGAATAATTCAGGGCAGTATGCACATGAGGACATTTGTAATAGTCTAGTGTGTTATATAGATGTGTCTCGGCCGGGTTTCTCCTAGTTCGGGTAAGTTAAGAAAGTAATTGTATTGGAATATTAATCGCTGAAGGTCAGCCACTTAGAACCAAGAATGATAAGTAGGATAGGATGGAAAGCTTGATATTCAATGGATGACTCGCTCTGCTACACCTCAGGTACCTATTGACGTTCTAGCTGTGGGTGTCTGTCTGATGGACTAAAATGAACAGAGGAGCGCAGGTTTCAGGACTATGCCAAAATGATTTAACGCAGGATATAATTGATGGTGAAAATAATGAAAGAGAATCCAAATAAAACCCGCCTAAACAAACGCAAAGTGGCCTTATAAATATATGTCTTCTAAATGATATTTTAGTAAGTACATCTAAGTGTAACCAACAGACAGATACTAACAAAAATTATCTTGTTTTGAAATGTAGCCATCATAAGATCCGGGAATATATACATTGTGTTAAAATATCGTATTTCAATGTAAATCAGGAACAGTTCGTGTTCATTGTTTTATTGTTTAAGGGTATTTATAAAAAAGATAATAAATGTTTGATTATTGTTCAAAACTTGCAAATTGTCAAAAGGGCAGTGATTTGATCACTTTCATAATTATACAATGAATATAGTACTTATACATGTATGAGCTGTCTGCGATATTGTTTTGATAGGGCTTCCATTTGGAAACAAACGTCTCCCAAATATTTTAAAGGTTTAGATATCAAATATAAATACACACACAGATATATATATATATATATATATATATATATATATATATATATATATATATATATATATATATATATATATATATATATATATATATATATATATATATATATACAGAGAGAGAGAGAGAGAGAGAGAGAGAGAGAGAGAGAGAGAGAGAATTGCAAAGAAACATGAGAGAATTTATAATTGGTACTCTATGGACTTTCGAACTCAGGTCTGCGGGTAAATGGCACACAAAGCTAGCATAACCAAACAATGATACTACAAAGTCGGTTTTATATGAACTCTTGCGCACCAGGCGTACTCGCATGGCGACGAAGTATTCAGTTCTCATCTATTTACATAGTCACTCTGGATTCCTTTAAGAAAATTAGAGAATTACAAATATACACTCAACAGAATGGAACGTGCTATCCCTGGATTCTCCGTATCCAGTTTTCCGTATTCACAGTTAACGCAACATAAATATTTTATGTAACGTGAAAGAACAACGAACAAATAAGCTGAATTAGAAACTGATGAGACAATTGTGTTTCATAAATGACAATGCATATTCACCCAGAGAATAGGCGCACACAGTTTTCAAGGGTTGACTGATAAAATTAGTACATCCTTTTTCACTATTGAAATGGTCGATATATCTATATTGACGTTTGTGCGTGAAACGACGATAGTTTGTAAGATTTCACTTACGAAGGTTTACAATATATATTTGCGTGAGTGTGTCTTGGATTTTCAACGTAGCTTTAGCAAGTTTTCAGTCATATCGCAACGATGTCTGCAGTGTTCCGTAGCCCATGAAATATGGCTCACTGTGGCTTATTTTTATGACTGTGTAGAACTAAATCAAAGTGCTTCATCTCGTCACGTTTCTTTGTTCCAGCTATAACAGTATTGACATAGGAAAGCAAAAACATTTATGGTCATGAGCTCGCAGCAAGCATTTAACACACAAAAAATAATCTCCAATGCTGACCACGGAAATTTATTTTTTAGAAGAGTGTGGTATCAACATACACGCACACAATCGTTCGGTTCTGTTCATGTTAGAATTATGCACTTTTTGGTGAAATGCATCTCTCTTAGTACTAGACCCATACAACAAAGAAACTTATTACGTCATATAGTTAATGGTTTCTTGCCTTAATAATGTTTTGCGTAGCTAAGATCACTAAATGAGGTTTGAGAGCAGATATATACTGGAATTCTCTTAGAATACTCTATACTTTTGGACATGTGATATAAATTTTAGGACTATTTTATGATTTAATTCACAATAATCTAAGTTCCTTTATAAATGTTCACTTTGTAGTCTAGGGAACTGGGTTTTACAAACGTTTTGGTTTCCCTCTTTTCTGTTATTTAGTTTAAGACCATAGGGTGGTACCATTGTTGATGAGAACGTGTATAGCACTTAATGGAGTGAATATGTGCTGTTAATGTGAGAACTTGGCTGTAATGACTAATGAATGTAGTTAGTGAAGCATGAAAGATACTCAAAGACCGTGAATTTCACACAGAAGGAACAACGACTTTGCTATTTGGTGAAGAAAATAAATCCAATTCCTCGCAATTGCCAACGCATTATCATACGTCTACTCTGTTATAAAATACTATCCTCATGACTGAGTGCATTGTATGCTTTTCGCAATATCTGTATGTATCTGTATGTATGTATGTATGTATGTATGTATGTATGTATGTATGTATGTGTGCATGATTCAACTGCATAATAGCACAATGCTGATTTATAGTACGGATTTAAAGTTAAAATCTAAACTTTTTAAAAGATTACAAATACGACATATTTAAGTTAGAAGAGAAAGAACTTCCTGTTCTCAAGATAACGTTTTTCTGAATATGTTCTTGATAAATAATGCTACACCGGATACCAACAATAGTGTTTTAGGGGCAAGTGTTTGAACAATACAATACTGGTTGCATTATAAATATTTCAAAACCGAAATGCAGTGTGTGTGCGTGCGTCCAAGTAACCTGCAAACTGCATCAATTTAGTTCTGTTTTGTTATACTGATGATTTCTAAGAAAATGCGTACACACACACACACACACACACACACACACACACACACACACACACACATTGTTACGTATCGGCTCGTTCAAAGTAACACAAAGAAAGAGTGAAGACAACAAGCTTTGTAAACTTTAACAAAAATAATTTATTTCCCTAGAAAACACGGAGAAAAGGTAAATAGATGAAACAAGACTTACGATTTACGAAGAAGATTCCAAAAATTTGCTCTAAAGTTGTGAAAACACATAAGTCCTGTGAATAAACAGTTCTAATTTGATATAGTCTGAATCTCAGTTCCGTTCCAAGATGGCGGACGATGACGTCAGACGAAGGCTAACACAAAATGTCCAGAATTTTCACTGTGAATCACAAATTGTATTGTTCTGCTCCAATTTAGAAATAATTTCAACAAATGTCTTTGTCCAAAGCCAGTAGTGTTGTTCTCCAGGGAAAATAATTATTTAGAAAGTAGATGAAATACAGCTACCACCACTAACAACACACATGTTGTTCCTCATACGAATGCACAACTCTTTCCAGCACAGGAATACCTTATCCTTAAGGTATTAGAAACTCTATAAGGTGTTATGATGTGACTCTCAACTATAACTGACTACGATTATGACTATCACTATGACTGCCTCTCTCTTACTGATAAATAAGCATATAAAAGAAACTAATACGTCGTTTCATGTACACATGCACGAAAGACACGTGTGATTTCGCAATCCATCTGGACATCAAGAAAGCCTAAACAAGTAGCAGCCAATCATTTACATAGCTACTGCTGAATGTTTACTTGCGACGAATTTACTATCATACAAAGCTCGTGCTTACACGAGTCACATTTACGTTTTAAATAAATACGATGTTTCTTACAAACTATTAGACCCATGCAAACATAATCATCATAATAATAATAACTACATTTAATGATGTAAAAATAAAATAAAAATGAAACAAAGAATTAGAAGAATTTAAATTTTAAAACATATGTAATTTAACTACAGGGTCGTCACAATATATATATATATATATATATATATATATATATATATATATATATATATATATATATATATATATATATATATATATACATCGGTGCATAATACGTGGATATACCTGATCTGGGGCTTGTTTGTTTGCTATTGGATCCGAATTATACAATTTTATATTTTCACATTATTAATAGTTCTAAATTAAAACAATTCTCATCTTCACTCACATGGCTATGTATACCACATATCATGTATCAACATATGGTGTGAGTCTTTTGGGATACATAAGGTAATTCAGTAGGTGGACAATACTCACCGGGCGCTCATACTTTGCATGCATTCACAATAAGCACTTGGAGTGAGCCAGTAGTATGTCCCTTGTAAAAGCCCCTGCTTGTATAACTGAATGGCTGATTCTTGAAAAAGATTTCTGCAGTCGTAGGCTCTAAATCCGCCCGGCATATGTTTCCTACAGAGGTATCCAAAAGGTATCATCAGGTACATCAGAGGCTATGTTTCCTTTCAGTCGAAGATGTGTGATGCCTGGTGGAGCAGAGTACTTTAGTCACGTAAATTTTCCGATCTTCACATCGCTGGTTAAAATACAAGTATTCAAAAATTTACGTTCTCACTTGGAGCGGACCTTTAAATAAAGTCTGAGTGAGGTAATCAAAGTATGGTATCTAGCATAATAGAAAGAACTTGCTTTAACTATTAAGCCGTTTTCGCTATTATTTGAGACATATACAACGTTGTTTTTGACAAAATGGCTATTTACGCATACTTTCGTAGCCATGTCTTTTGACTAGGTGTACGTGCTCGATATTATTAACGCTCTTGTTCAGAGTGTCTGGCATGCAGTCATCCTTTCTTGTAGCCCCATGTGCATCACGTCTATCGACATAATTTTCTAAGGTGATACTACCTGGCTGGGTTGGATCAGCCAGAATAAGAATAAAAGCCCGGGTAATGTCAAGAACTTAGTCACAATTGCAAATGTGTGAACAGTTGTCCTTGGTAGCATAATTGATAAGGTCAAGCGCCATTATTTCGTATTGCAATAGCACGCGAATTACCAGCATAGGAAATACTTGATCGGGCATTGTTTTTGTTTACACTATACTAGAAAAGAAGATCTACTATCAATTAACGTAAGTCGATTGATAATGCCCATCCAACGAAGCAGGTAATGTTGGAGAGAGCCTGTACCATGCTGATTCCCGCTGCGGACGACGACAAGTTTAATGTTAATTTAGCTTTTCAGCCTCAATTATTCTTATAGCAGATGACGGTCTCGGACATAAAAACCATCAACATGTGTTTCTTCGCGATGGTCGAGCATGTTACCATCATGGTCGGTCGGGGTAAATTGCAGTTTATTGATCCTGGAGAGCAAACTGTAGTATACGTGGCTTCCTACTGACGCGACAGCCCTAAACAATGGGGCTATCGCGGCTCAAATCCAAAAGTAAAACGTAATGATGCAATTTATGCTCCGTCTGCGTGGTCAGAGATACCTGCAATGTCTGTGAGGCGACAGGTTTGTCTAGAAGTAAAACATCGGACTTCATATACGGCTGGTTCGATCTGTATATGCGATTAGAGAGGTGGAAGGAAGACAGCGCCGTGCACCAACTGTGTGCGATTGCTCAAGGAGTTCGCTCTTGCTGACAGGTTTGACTTCCCAAGCCAACGTTCCAAATATCATTTATTTTCGGGTAGTGGTTCTCTGCGTAGAAGATTCGGTTTGTGAAGAACTGCAAATTATACCTGAAGATACTTTGACATATTACTCATCTCATGTGTGTTGCTCTTGTGTGGCCGTATGCCTGTGTCATAACACTGTCCAGAGCAATCAACTCTTTGGTGTTCAGCTGTCTTGTCTTGTATATGCGGTATACTTCCAGTTTGTTGGTGGAGGTCGTGGATTGCTGAATATTTTTCTGTCTAAGACTGCTGAGGAAGAAGCGAGGCCTTGAGGTGTCTTTGGCTTAACGTATCTTTATTTTGGCCTTGTAGTTTCTGTCTAGTTTGGAGTGGATCTTGCGGTGGAAGCCGATAAACATGGTGTCACGGTGATGAGTTTTCCAAAGCACTCATCCTTCAGCTTAAGACTTTTTCATTGACCGTGCTGTGGATGTTCTTTAGAATAGTTCCTCTTATCATAGAGGAGAGAATCTTCAGCCATATCTCGGTGGACGTCAGTTTTCTCAATGCTCAGCAGTAGACTGTCAGTATCAGTCTACAGCAGGAGTGCCTCAGCGCTCTTTTATACGATTGTAGTAAAAAACATACATCAGGTGTTTGTTGAGATCACTAAGTAAATGCCTCATGGAGCTGGCTAGGTAAAGTTCCAATAGGGTTCAATCAAAGGTCAAGGATGCCACCATTCATACCACTGAAAACAGACCATTAAACCAAGGTGAGGTCAGAGTTCGTACAAAACTTCTTTATCTTATGAACAGTTTTGTCTTTGGGAAGACCATGGAAAACGTAATAAAGCAGATAGATGCGGGTAGATCCTGTGAGGCCTAATGGTGAGGAAGGCACACTTAGTCCCTTGTTTTGCGACCCAGCATTTTAGTCCCAGTCAATCTGCAGTGGCATTAGTTTTTCATTCATGTTTCTCTTTATCGCATCAGTGCGCAATGTGACAATGGCCTCAGTTTTTGGAAATAGGCTTCTACATTAACAAGGTTTAGTTCACTTTCCTCACAATATACATTTTGTAGGCCTGTAAAAATTGATAAAGTAGGATAAGCAATTCCAGGCAAACATAACATCTGACAAGTTTCGTTCTGTCTGTCGCCACTGTCGGCTTCGTCATTAAGGCCCTCATCTTCCAGATCGCCTTCAGCGTCATCAATGTATTCGACATCGACCAATTGCGACTCCAACTTATCACCAGATTCCACTAAATTGGAATCGTCGGCAAAGTCCTCCTGTCGTTTACATCAGTGTCGCTCATGTCCGCAAATTAGTTGAGCATTCCTGTCATAAACTTAAGAAAAGCTTTGTGTCTAAGCTGGTCAAATTTTGTTCATATGGATTCTTCTAGAAACCTGTGTAAATGGGTTTTGAACCTATAATAACAGAACCCATATATGCCATTACGGTAATAAATAAAGTCAGAAAACATATGTATATGGGTAGATAGCAACTGCCTCAAAATAAAAGACACATGCTTATAAACCAGGACATTAAGATCCAATATATTCATGATCTGTACATGTTTAACCTGTATAGGTGCACATTCCATAAAAAACATAATTTTATTGTTGTAAGGTTCCGTTTACCAGTAGATAAGACTAGGTACCGATAGATTGAAAGGTAAATACGACTTTATGGATCCATAATACATTAGAATCCATTTTTTAAATAAGGATCTGGTATAATTAAAAGGAAGCAAATAAAAATATGTTATAAATTGTAGAGCTGAAATGGAATATGCTATTAAAATTAATATTGACCATTGCAAAGATAACCGGGTTGGATTTCGGATTTATAACAGAACACTGTTGATGGTGATACAAATACAATGTTTATTGATGAATTACTTGAATGAGAAAGGAATTATAATTAACACGTGGGTGTACAAGATCCAAATATTGCACAAATTAACACAATCCGCACGAATCTAATAATGCAACAAATATAAATACAAATAAATGACCTTATACAGTACAAGGACAAAGGTGAAAGATTCACAGTTATTTCACACGATGAAAAGAATGTTTTACTCAATAGTAAAAATGATGTATTCGCTCAAATAGTGAAAACTGAGGTATTTTACTCAAATAGTACAATGATGAATTGATAGGACAGAGATCATACAAAATATCTTTACACTCCCAAAACACTGGGTATAACAAACCCCAAAATTAGCCCATGGCTAAAAGATTACATGCATGGAGTAACACAAAACACTCCGTCAATATCACACTTGGCTACCAGTCACACTGGTCAATCAAGCAATCAGCTTTATAGGCAATCACCGACCACGATTCAATTTCTTGGTCAATCATGCAATCAGCGCCCACCAATTCGGTCAGCAACGCCCAATCACCTGCTACTCGACCAGCAACACTGTTCATTCAGCTCTACGGCTGCTATGCTTCAGCTTAACAGCTGCTATGGTCAACTTCTATGGTTAGCGCTACAGCTGGTACCACATTGACTACGATCAGCTGAAAATACATCTAACACCGTGTACTATTCATGACACGGGTATATAGGATAAAACGTAATGACGTTATAAACGGTAAGCTATACAAATACATTATCGGTATAACATTACATAACAAAAAAACAGGTTCAGAAGTGAACCTAGCTGTGTCCGATAAAATTCATATGGTATTTATATGTTTCTTAATAAAATGCAAATTTATATTACTAATATAAAGCTCTTGCTAAGTCACAAAGACATATAGAAAATATTTACATTATACCACGCAATCCAAAGTTACGTAGAAAATGTACAAAAATAAACGTGGTAGTACAATAGCTATAACTTATAATATACATAAGAAATAATATACATCAGAAATTAATAAATAACTTACATACCTCTACAGCTGAAGATGTGCAAGTCCCTAAGTAGACTGCTTACTGACAAGACGTTCCGTAATGTGAAGATATCGCCTTACGGTGAGGCATTAATATATAGACGATGTAGCCGTGCTAGATGTAAATCGGTTTTTCCCACCGTAAGCACTTCGCACGTGCGGCGGGGGTGAACCGAACTCACTATTTTGAAATATTGTACTATATATATATATATATATATGTTATATATATAGCAGCAGTTATATATATATGATATATATATATATGATGAGTGAGTATAGATATATAGATATATATATATATATATATATATCATTCTCGGGTATCGTTGTACACAAAAAAACGAAAACCGAGTACAATTAACATAAACAGAGGGATTTATACAATTCCGTGACAATCATTAAGTCTTCAACTATCACGTGTGGTATTATTCTCTAACGAGTCTCCTTATTCTGCAAATTTGATTATATGTGTCCACTATTACTTACTGTAAGAAAGCTCTTTAAGAATGTCCAGAGTAAAATTTAATTTGTTTCGCTTAAGTCATTGCTTCCAATTATCTTTTGGAGAGCAGTGCTGTATAGCTTTAAGCTATTGTCACTTTTTAAAAGTCTTAATATCTAGCAATCACCTCTATTTTTTTACGATAACTATAGAGTAAAGAGGAGAGATCATGTTTCCTGGCCATGAATTCAGAAGATAACTCCACAATGTCGAACCAAGACGGGAAACGGCGGCAGAGCCAACAGAAGGTCTCGAAGAAGTCTAAATCGACTACTTCTACGGTATGCATATTTCCAAATCAAATCTCAAATTGATGTCAGAAAATTATTTCTTTGTAAATAAATTTCTTATGAATACTATTAGAATAAGAGCGATTGCATTCAATATATGCCTTTGAGTGAAAATCCATGACACTTTATATTCTTTATTATTGGATAGATATTAACGTCATAAAGACAGAAATGTAACTGAAATTCATGAAAATTCATGCTTATGGAAATAATTTAGTTCAAATTTTTGAGAAATAACTGTATCTTCCATGTGATTCGTGCTGCCATATTGCTAAGGAAATATATGTGGATTTAATGATACGAAAGCATGAGAAGATCTCCAAATGTTTTGTTGCAGTATGAGCTACCTCTTTGCTCACTACATCGCTATATACGATACTGTTAAAATGGTTTCCGAGTGAGATTGTTTTGTAAAAGTACACATTTTCCACACTTTAAATTCGAGTTATATTTGCAATGATTCAACTGCACCTCTTTTGTCCATGATGACATAAGTTTATGACAATTTCTGGCCCTAATAAAGTGAAAAGCCGATCCTATGACAGCTACAACTAGAGATAAATCATGCTATATCTGGGCTGCAAATTACAGGATGCAGTTAGTTTTTTAAGTTCAGATTCTGGAATGTCTTACACATAAACGACTTGTTTATGTTCAGCATAGACGAACTGCACATTATATGCAGCCATTGTAAACAAACCTAACCTTGTGATACCGCGGACACCCTAATTGCAGCCAACAGTGTCAGTGACGCATTCAAGCAATTTATTTCCGTAATGTAATAACATCTTTTGAAAATCACCTGTCCTGAGAGATGCTTTTAGTTATCAAATGGGATGGTCTCTCTCGACTGGTTTACATTATCTGAAAGTATGTACCACAGACTTGATAAGCAAATTACATTGTACTCAGAAACCAGTTTGCAGTATTTTGCTTCGATTTAAAACAGGTGGGAACATATTTGGAATTACCCCCATTCCCACCCAATACATTTATACCAAAAGATTCAAGGCAGGGTCTACACTGATTAATGTTGGGTGTATACCTGCATAAGCATCTGCAATACGATTGTCTCTTTTTTAAAGTGTACATCAATATAGCACCATTCCTTATACACTGTAAGTCTAGTCATGGACCCTATCATTTATTGAAAGTAAATTTACTGTTGAGCCTACATAATTATAAGGTGACCATGCTTATAAAGCGGTAAAGTTTCATGCTCCCCTGAATGATATTATGGAGCAATACCACTATATTGTTTGAGATCTGTTATAGTTAAAACATCTAAATAATACCAAGAGGTTTTCTGTAAATATGTTATGCTTTATATCAGATACTTAGAGTTAATGCTAACTTAAATGTTGATGAAATGTGTCGTGGAAATATTTTATTGTTGTAACGTTACTTTCTTCAATTTGTAAATTAACTACAAGCCATTTAACTGTCAAGCCAATTAACTGTCAAATTACGTTTCTTCTATTAAAATGTAAAATATTTAAAATGACTTTTTATCAAAACCTCTAAACAAAATTTGGTTTAATTTAACACAGAGCATTCTTGCATAAATGGCTTTCACGTTCATGCAAATTATGCTATCATATATCAAATGCGCTACTGTTACCAAAAACATATCAAAATCATTTAATCTGTTCTAAATCACAACATAGAACAATTTGACGAAATTTGACAGAAAATATCCTTGCTTGAATGACCTTCAGAATTATACAAATGACACCATTCCGCTAAATTTGGCTTATGTTACTAAAGGCTAAACAAGATATCTGCTCAGCTGTTTTCAGGTATCATGATGAACAAAATTGGACCAACCTTGACAATTCATGCTGGCATTTTGACCTTTTAGTGCTTGAAAAAATAATTCTGATGTGTGATCAAATATGGATGACAATTTCAGTAGAAATCTTTCTACTGACCCATATTGACTGACCAACTGCTGTTGCATTTGACTATTAGTCTAAGAGAGCTGTCAAGATGCGAGTGATTGCAGGTACACAAGAAACTACATTAGTGTAAGATGATACAACTTACAAGGTCATACAGTTTTATAGCTGCCCTAAACGACGTTATAAAATAAACAATTTGTTCATAGTTAGAACGTTTCATTAATCCAAGGAGGTTGTTAGCATAAAGGTTTATCTTCATTTAAAATATTGTCTGTAGGGCCAAATTGCGTCTTGCCAGTGAACGGTCAAATTACTTTTTGTGCTTTAAGTACATGTCATTAATGTTGATAGAATGAGCAGCAAAATAATTGTGCATCGAGCAACAGGGCCATTCTCAATTATCAATATCTCATTTGTGTATCAACTGTTAGAGTTATCTGCATTTACATTCCAAATAGATACTCTTTGTACTGGTTTCCCTGTCGGTATTCTAAAATCGAATTCCCAAATAGTTTGAACTTCTAATTCATTACAGCTTCTACGCCACTGCATAAGTCTAGATGTTCCTTTTGTACAATATATCTCCTTAAATTTTGATTATGTTCCTGACAACTTAACTGATTTCTTACTTTGTGTTATCATGTAGGAAGTTTGTTTGCAAAAAGTTTTCCTTTTCTGAAAATTTATTGAACATTTCGAACAAACATTCTAAACTAAATTGCTGAACTATTCACCATGGTGTTAAATTTTCCAGAAGAGTGGTAACTATTAAAATAGAAAACAATTTATAATAATTTATTTAAACGTCCAGCAACATTTGGGAACAATATTTTTTAAAGGAACTGAAGATATTTGAATTATTATTATCATTCATCACCATGATCATCAGACCACCATTATGATAATTAATATCAACATAGCAACATTGTAAAGTACATTTTCGTTCCAAAGTGAATTCCTTTGATGTTGTTCTGGAATTGTGGTTTCAAATCACACAAGTTACTTGTATTCAACAGAAAATAGCATCAGTATATAATATAACACTTACAGACATGGTAATTGGTTTTACTGATCCAACAGGTTTAAATAATTTCTGAAAGAACTATTGACAAATCCCAAAATCAGAGACAAGTGTGCTTTTTCATAAGACCAACATTCTTATTAAAAACAAAAGAATTGCTTTACACAATTTTACCACTTACATAAATAGCAATTGTTGGTTCATTGTGAAAACTTCAAACAAATTGGATGAAAATAGTGAATTTATAAAAGTCTCCAATCTTACGTGTTAAAGTAAATTATGCTACATTACTATGAGACTGTCAATAAACGTGGTCACTTTGTAGTCGGATAAGCATAGATCCTCCCAACCACGACCCTGCTACTCCTCCAAACATTATCAGGTAATACTGTTAAGACACGGATAAACCATGAGAGTTGAATAACTATAACTGGTTCACAACTGGTGGTATGTAGATGGCAGATTTTTCAATTTAATTTTATTGTAATCGATGCCAAAGAAATCTGGGCAATGTCAGCTTATCTAAAATTGGTTTTGAAGGTAATTAATAAGAACTAATACGAGCTCTAACACTTTAGTATTTGTAAGCCTCATATGCAGTGGCTTATTTTTCGTATCAGCAAACATTTTCTTTATTCTGTACATTTTTTAATCTCAGTCCATATTTATTATTGATCATAGAGATGCAGATGTTTCTCAGTAAAACATTTATTGTGCCATTACATATGCCCTTCTTACTGCAGTCTCAGATAAGTGGTTACACCTGTTGTGTTAAACATAAGTGTCGCAATGAAACACTTATTGCATGTTTGTAAATTTTCTTCTTCTTTGCATTTATTATTTTGAATTTTCTTTTTTTCCAAAAGATTGAAGCCGCCAAGTGGATTAAAGAGACAATCAAAA
The DNA here is from genome assembly GCA_016617855.1 of Megalonaias nervosa. Taxonomy (NCBI): domain Eukaryota; kingdom Metazoa; phylum Mollusca; class Bivalvia; order Unionida; family Unionidae; genus Megalonaias; species Megalonaias nervosa. The sequence continues at coordinate 1,662 of JAECUM010055480.1, read as the reverse complement.
TGAGAAAATGCTCCGATTATATACCTTCAGAAGAGAACGAGTAAGATTATTCAATGTCTTTGCATTTATTACGATATTTAATTACATACAGAATTTATCTTAAGTGGCTGATTTGCCAGTCATTAGGAATAAGCTCCATATTTCGTATCACACAACCAGACTTAAATTATTTACTATAACATTTTTACAGAAGTCTTTAGTTCCATATGTTATTTCCATCGAATCAAACTTTTATCAATCGCAATTTGTTTTGAATTCCAATCATATTTTACATGGGATATGGAATAAATACACAATTGTCTTCATGTTTTCTTAATGGAAAAGAACTTGCTTGATAAGAAAACATGGAGTCCTTGTTGTCTTTGCACATCTTTATGGGATATTAAACGTGTTCTCTTACCCTTCTGGAGGCAAATTTGTACCGAGTCTGAAATAGTAATATTTCAAAACCCAGAACGATGAACAGAAACAAAAACACCCCCAAACTGTATTTCGCGAATGGATTTAAATATAACTTTCATTCTGTTTCTGGATCACCATGGTTAAAAACTCTATCTCATAATTATTCCTGATCAGAGTCATTACATCGATGGGCATTTCTTTAGCTCTTCCAAGACAATGCATTGCTCTTGTCAAGTCAAACAACCACTGTGAGGTGTATCCGTACATCATTTATTCGACCGAAATGAAGTAACAAATAAAATCATGGCAAATATTCTTTATTTCTGCAGATTCTTCATTTGTTTTTATGTTTTAATTTATCGTAATCTGAGAGGTTTTATATCTGTATTTTATGAATTTGATAGTTCATTAAAACGCACCTTTAATAAGGCAAAATATGAAACAGTAGTTCTCTCCCTTCAACACTTCTGAAAATATAATTTCTGTAAATGCATTTCTGATCTGTTCCGAAAGAGCGAAAACAAAAGTAGATGATGAATGGATGTGTTGACTAAAAATCGAAATGCATTTCAGAGACAATCAACAAGAAAGATATTAACTGAAAACAAATTTAACTGAATGTAAAGGAATTCGTACAAATGAATAATGCGTATGTTTCAAAGGAAAGTGATGTACAACTGAAATGAAACTGAAAAGTATATTTGGTGAAATTACCCATTTTTTGATATATACTATATTTTAGTTTCAAAGGGCTTTTTATCGCACAGCCCCGAGCCCAGAGCATTTAGAGGTTATAGTGCTTTGGCCATTCATTTATCCGTCTGTAAATTTATTCATTGATAAACTCTCAATATCTTGAATCCTGTGTCATCTACACTCATGAACAAAACTGAAACAAATTAACTTATCCATATCACTGTGGCCTAATATTCGCACTTGCGTGATGTATTTTGGACGAATCATTTGTTTCATTTTCAATAGCTTGCATCCGTTTATGTACAGGCACATTAAACTTTGCAAATACTTCGTCCATTTTATGAATAAATGATTTCAGGGCCGCAACTCGTCCATCAGTATCAAAATTGGATTGATTGGATTAATTGATGGGACTAATACAAAACGTGGTCACTTTCATTACATTTTCATGTTTGATGATTTTGTTTTATCAGCTATTTGTTCTTTAGGCCCTCCACATATTGGAACATATCATATATTGAATTATTAAAACTTTAAACAAACATGCGTCACAGAAAAAGGTAA
>JAECUM010055479.1:0-18534 GCA_016617855.1 Megalonaias nervosa | reverse complement strand
GGATGTCAAAACCGTTAATTAAATACATTGCATTTTTTGTTTGATTTAATTAATTTCATGTAGCTTTCTTGGATCTTAGACGATGTTCATGATGCACTTTTTATCTACATTATTGATTCTCTTGTAATGAAAACTTTTCATAGAGATCAGATCCTAAATATCAGCATGCTTACAGGATATTCCATTCTACTGCAAGAGTGATAAAGTTTTCTGGTTTTGTTCTTGCTGGAGAAAGCGATGCAGAATGGGGTGGGTGAAGACAGTCTTTATTGGTATAGACTGGTTTAATAACAGTACTGATTCATTAAATGATGTGCATTTGTTAATTTCCAAATTTGAAAAGGCGTTCCAGATCGGACAAGAGCCAATGTATCATGGAAAAGGAAGGCAGAAGAAGAACGTATCTTTGTGTTATAAGGTTTTCATTGGATGAAATAAGTACTGTTCTAATTTTATGTTACTATGTTTTACCGATATACCGATAGTCTTTCTATCCCTGACACGGATGTGGAAATAGTATATAGTATTCCCCTTGTACGTCCGTGCGCACGTACATCCAGTTAGGTTTGACGGGAGGGCATTCCTTTTCCATAAACAAAATTTATTGTTGCAAGATACATAAAATTACTCAGTTTAAGTTATGTTCTCTTTACTCGTGGATGCGCCTAAGAATCGTTTCATATTATGAATTGCTGTCATCACATACGGATTAAATGTTTGTCACCAGGTTTAGCAAAACCTCGAAAATGTCGTTCTTTTATCGCAGGAATAAGTCCTTAAACGGTTGCTATCGATTTCGCGGCTAAATCACAGTCAATCTGGCTTAAGGAAACATTGCATCGAGCCTCAGATATCATAGTTTACCAGTGGCCTTTTAAACCGTCTGTATCCTATCATTGGCATTAATGATTACATTTTTAATTCCACAAATTCCTAGACAAATATGGGTAGCATTCCCTGGTTGTCGACGAAAATGGATCCAACGGCCATTGAAGTGGCCACGGTTTGGCGGATAGGCGCGAGATAAAACTGGCCTAACTTCAGTTAGCTTGACCACAATTATCTCTGTTGTCGTTTTGTTTTTCACTCTTTCTTCTGAAATTTGATTTAAGTGCAATTTTCTCCAGTGGATCAATTGTTTGAGTATTTACAAACGCTATTTCAGCGCTCTCCACTTTAAATTGCACGTCATTAGCCACTGACAGATAAACACGATGAAGAACGTTTGTGAATATTTAAAATTATCACGCGTCTGTATTTCTCTTCGATTTTTAATAATGTCGTGCTTATCTTATGAAGTCAAACAAACATTCATTAAATGTCCTAAATTAAGGTTAAAAAGAGACCAGAAAAAGTGAAAACCTGCATAATTATCCGTGCCTCTCCCGACCACGTCAAACCACACTTCCCCAAGGGTACTGAATCCGAATTCTTAGATTGTCAAGTACATGGGTGAATTGGAGAGCGGGTGGCAGGGATTACGATGATATTTGAAAAATACGAAACATAAGGAAGCTAATGGGCACAAACTTAAGTGTTCATTTCATGTCGAATGTAAAGGAGACGCGAGATTCAAGAAAAAGACAGGCATTAGGCCTACATATAGAACAGAAACAGAATGAAATGATATAATAGATTCTGTTCAGTCTTCACCCATAATAGATATCCTACAATACGATACTGGGCGTTTCAATCTAGTGTTACCCGTCAAAGGGTACGAAAAATCTGTCGATTATAAACTTCCATATCTTGATGTCATAACGATTCGTGTAAAACCCACCATCTTAAGTTATAGAACCAATATGGCATTAAAATCCAAATTCCGGATACTGATTGTTTTCCCTGTTCTACCAATAATAATAATAATAATAATGATAATAATAACAATAATAAAAAACAACAACACTACTACTACTACTACTAATAATAATAACAACAACAACAACAACAACAACAAAACGGACAGCAGCACATACCGTCACGTGGGGATCATCTTAGTATGCACGCAAGCACAGTCAAACGGTAACAAAGCACCCATGAACGAACTGCAAAATCCGTGCGTAAAGTGACAATAAAAGTTCAGCAATTAATAAAATCCTACAAAAGTCCTGGTATATCAACTTCTGCTAAAGATTTTAAACTGTCTGTCAACAAAGAATTATTGTAATGTCAACGTTGAACAAATATGTGGGAACAGATATAAAAAAAAAAAATCGGCGCAAATGAGATACCCGATTTACTCCCTATATGGATCAAAATTATCGGCCGCATCCGACCTCGTGAAAATCGGTTAAAATGTCGCAAGATTATTATATGACACGTACAAAAGCGATGATCTACATCGATAATGGAGCATTCCATCCCGAAACGTTTTCATACAAAAGGGCTGTAAGTAAATCATAGGGGCCTAATACACGATTGATATCATTGTGTACAAAACTTTGATTTTGAGAAACAAATTCAGAAAAGAGTAGCACGCTCTAATTCCCCAAAAACAGAACGTATCGGTATGTTTATAAGACATCTCTAGACAGTATATCATTCTGATACTAAAACATACCTATCCCCTTTTTATCTGCAAGATCTTATGAACTAAACAGTTAGAATGGATTTTTAGTGTTTCTGTTAATGATTCAGCAAGAACTGTCTTCAGAAAATGCTCCTTTTGCTTTCATGTTAGTCTGAGCCGAGGACACATTAGCCTCCTGTTATGGATCAAGGTATGCGATTATTAATTTTATTTTCAGTGCATAACCACAAACTTCGTCGAACAGTGAATCTCTCAGATTAACTTGCAACCTTCTCCACACTATAATTCCTGATTATCCTATGAATAATATTTGGAAAGATTATGTTTTTCTCCTTCTATTTTCGTCTTTTGCAGATAATCGTATGCTTTAGTTCACCTATACTTCTAATTAACATCAGCTCGCGTAAACATAATTTCCGTAGACCATTCATACAATATTGTCGACTCATCTGCAGTTTTCTTTATTTTATGAAATTGTAGACCCTTAGATTTACGTAGGATCAGAATGGCGGGCTGCCCTTTCTTTGACCTTGGAACCCCTGAGAAATTTTCCTGTATCTCGATGGATCTGTCCGTAGAATAATAAGTCCAGGACCTGGGCCTGTTATCTAAATGTTTTAGAACATTTTTGGTTCTTTTGGTCGATTGTTAAAACATATGAGTAAAGACAATTATTTAAATACCTTTTTAGCTTCACAACCGTAACTTTTTATCCTACTTTAAAAATTATTAATTGATGTTTAAAAATTAATTATTGACCGAAGCATTCTCACCAAAATTCGAAGTTGTAGTGTTTAATCTTATATATTAAAAAGAAAAAAAATCGTTTTTTCCAGTCAGTAAGATCTCAAATTTAAATTTATACCCTCTAAATTTAAAATATCCTTACCTGAAGCTGGTAAATTAATTATTCAAGCGAAAAAAAGAGAGTAAAATTTCAAAAATAACAATAAGATGATTGAATACAAACTATGATGTGTTATTTTTTCCAAAAGACCCCAATATTTCTTAATTTCCAGCATACAAATGTCCAAATATTTCGTTAAATAAAAGAAAAATAAACAAGGAAATGTCAGCGCTCGAATTTTGGAGAGAATGCTTCAAAATATGGCTGTGTTCTCTGGTATAAATAAATGCCTTCTAAGATAAAACATTTATTGGCCTTAGAAAATTAAATGATATAAAATGATTGCATGTTCGTTCAAGTCCTTTATAAATAACATTAATTTTATACGAATAATTATATTTACTTGACACAAAAACGTTATGCTTGGTCCGTCTTAGGACTGTTATCTACATGACTTATTCTCTGGGCGACAAAACAATAAGAATTTGGTAAATTCCTATTTTATTAATTCTATAAATTTATAACAATAGCACTCACACACATATACGTCAATTATAAAAACTGAAAACCCCCTGTGATTTTATATTGAATCTATGTACTTGTTTTTCAAGATTCTTATGGTATATATCATATGTGAACCATTTTGTTAATTTTAACATATAAGTACATTTGTAAATTGATATCCTTCATTTTCTTTTCTTCTTTTTCAGACTAATTAACAAAAAGTCATCGTAAGTAATTGTTCTCCAGTTAAATGATAGATCATTGTGGCATTTGAATACAAACATTTTCATATGTACATATGTTCTTCCATATTTGGGGAAGAAAATCATCTACTATTGAACATTTACTATCGTTAAGAGCTATGGCTTTTATTTGTAAGCAGATTTAGAGAGGATGACCTTCCAGGTAGATTCTACTTGGTATCTTTAAAAGCATGCTTAGAAATCTTTTGAAAGATCCTTAAGAGAGATTAGTATGTGTGCTTCCATCCACCTCTGTCACAACAATGCTATACAAATTATAATAAATCTCATATTGAACTTTTAAATGAGGTTGATAGATATTAATTTTACAGTTTGACCCACTTTACTTAGAGTTATCTGGACTATAACAGTCTCTTATTTTCTGACAATTTTTCTGTTATACAGAAGGAACAAATAAATAAAAATAAACATGTTTAAAATATATTTTATCTGTGATGTAGGATTATTTGTGATTATAATTTTTTTTTTTAAACAATCTTTTATACTAATGTAATGGCGCCATCCATCTTTCTTGTCACTCTAAAATGACTGTTAACAAGTCTTTTTCTGTCTGTTATTCTGACCTGTTTGATGTAGTTTCTGTTTCCATTTCACCTCTGCTGTCTCACACTTCCAGTATTTCATACACATTTACATACATATCAAATTCATTAAAAATATCCTCAATTTTTTTCCAGATACTGACTATTACCTTGTAATTTTATGGCGTATCTACAAGATCAGTTGATGCATTTGACATGGATTCCACAGGGTATATCAAAGTACTGAAAATACTTACGTCTTAGGATTTGTGTTGAAGTGGTACTAATTTATGTCAGATGGGATGGAAGATCATAATTCCTGAGATATTGCTATTCAAGGTCCTTTTTATTATTGTAAACAAAGTGCTTCAAATAAAATTTATAATTCTGTTCTAAATGTTCTTTTCTTCATTAGTGAATTTATATTAAGATTTACACATTTGAGAAATTATTGTGATTATCTTTGAAAGAATTATGAATTGCTGTTTTAAGCATTTTCATCAGTCAAAAAATAATCATAGGAGATAACAATTCAGTCTAATAATCTTTTAACAAATAAAATTGACAACGAAGACCTGTGGATCTATAGTTTGTTATTAATTTTTTTAAGACCATAAAGTCTGTAACTATTATTAATAACACAAACCATATATCTCAAGAGTGAACTGACTCAAAACCATTATGGATGGAACTATATATCTCAAGAGTGAACTGACTCAAAACCATTATGGATGGAACTATATATCTCAAGAGTGAACCGACTCAAAACCATTACGGATGGAAGGATTAAAATGCTCAAAGTCAAAGAAATGCTTGTCTTTATTATGTTGTTCTCATAACATTTTGTTCTTTACTCATTCAGGCAAATCTATGTATGAGCTTCCTCTAAGAAATCATGATCTATCTGCAGTGTTCAATATTCAATCCTGTCCAAAATTCATCTTGTATTATCCATATTTCCTGTCCAACTGGGTAAGTAAAATGTCAAATAAACATTCAATAACATTATTAACTTCACTTATGTTCAATATATTTAGAAGCCTTGTTCTGTAGTAATAAAAAATGTCTATACTCAACTTGCTCTCCATTATGGGTGGACTATTTCTAAAACACGATTATCAAGTCTAACTGAGCTTTACTGTAGCCAAACTGCCATATTTTTAGAATGATGATCCTCAAATATGGTTCAATGTAATTAAAAAATTTATAAAAATCTTAATTGCTGCTGCCATAAAATCTGCACTTGTTAAAATTTGTTTTGAATGACTTGTCTTTGAGTGATAATTCTTCTTTACTTTTGCTTCTTCATATGTTTTAATCCTTCTTTGGTTGAAAGACATTAAAATGGTTAAAGGGGTTGTGTTTTGTTCTCACCTGCGTTGACATTACTTATCAAATACATGGCTTCATTTTGATTTATGTAGAAATATTTCTATATAATTCTTTTTTTAATTAATATTTAACTATTTATTCTTTGACCTTTATCATAAATTTCTTCAACATGCCCACCTAATTGTCTGTAGATTCTTCCCCTGGATAAAGTTACACTGGATGAGTACTGCAGTACTTGTCATATCCATTGGAAGGCCACATTTTGTTTTACACCAGATTTTTATCTATACTCTGCAAATGAACTTTATAATCTGCATATTGCATACACATGGTGACCATTTCAAGAAGCTTTTGTGTTAGCTGTACAATTTAAGTAATTTTTTGGTTTGCATGCCTTTTTTTATTTTTTGCACGTTACTTCCAGGTGAGTATACAGTTGATCATCATAGTGACTTGTTCATCAGCAGCACATTGCAAATTTATACTTTTTACTGCATGTCTTGCTTTAAATTTCATAACTGTGGTGCTTATGCAGATTTTAATCATATGACATATACATTATGGTTTTTTATGTAGTGACCTTGTATAGAGAGTGAGGTGGTTTTCAACTGCGTAGAAAAAAGTTTATCCTAAGGCAAAGAACCAAACCATAGACTATAGTTTTTAAATCTAATGTTACACCACTGATCATGCTTACTAAAATTACCTGTGTAGTAAAATACTAACATTATAAAAAAGATGACTGTAAGGCACCTGTGTAGTAAAATACTAACATTATAAAAAAGATGACTGTAAGGCACTGTATGCCCTCTCCTATATGAATTGTACAAGTGTGGCATTTTTTAGTAAGACTTCAAATCATCAAATGGAAACAGTTACTGCTCTACAGTATACTTGAAATCAGCAGACAGAAAGGCTAACACATAAAGCAAGCATATATTTTGTGTATGTGAATCTAAATCAATTTCATGGCCTTGCTAACTGAGGCAGACTCTGTAGTAAAATATTGACTTTTGCCAAAGCACTAAGAAAAAAATCTTTCATATGTAAGTGGCAGAATTGCACTGGCTTATGGTCAAACAGTCTAGTTAACAGCCAAAACCTGAATGGAATATAACATTTATTTACCTGTAAAACTCCTTCACCTCTGTCCACATGGATGTGCTGAACTGTATGCTGAAGAATGGCATCAAACCCCTTCCCCCAACAACAACCTAAAAAACTCCTACATGACACTATATTACTTGTACTTCAGTCTGACAAGTCTGGTATTTTGTAATTTTTAGTTTTCATGGAGACACACAAATACACAAATTGGCTATTTTGTTGGTTAACTTTAATTACTGATGTCTTTGTATTACAACAGGGTTTTTAAAAAGAAAACAAAAACAATGATTTTTCTAACCATTTCAATTTTTCAACAACTTAAACAAAATATTGTGTCACTAGATGTTGTGTGTTCAATAATAATTCTTAGCTACTGACATGCTGTCCCTCTAGAATGCCTTTTAGACAAAAGATACTTAATCCTGTATCTGCTTTCCTTTTTTAAAAAAATGATGCAGATTAGACACTATTGTTAGCTCTCAATGAGTAATAAATAAAATGTCATTATTATGATGATTAGTATGGCCTTTTAATGGAGTGTGTGTGTAAGGTCTATGTGTTTATGATGAGTATTGTGGACTTTTATTGCAGGTGGGGTATTATAGACTTTTATTGAGGGTAGGGTATAAGGTCTCTGATTATGATGAGTGTTGTGGAGTTTTAATGGGGGTAGGGTGTAAGGTCTGTGTATTTATGATGAGTATTATAAGCTTTCATTGGGGGCGAAGTGAAAGTACATGTGTGTTGATGAGTATTATGGGGTTTTATTGGGGGTGGGGTATAAAGTCTGTAATTTATGTTCATGATAAATGTTATGAGCTCTACTTGGGTGGGGTATATGGCCTGTGTTTCTGCTGAGTATTATGGGCTTTTATTGGGGGTGGAGAATAAGGTGTTTGTGTGTTCATGATAAGTGTTATGGACTTTTAATGAGGATCAGGTGTAAGGTCTCTCTTTATGATAAGTATTATAAGCTTTTATTAGGGGTGGGTTGTAAGGTCCATGTATTTATGAAGCGTATTATGGACTTTTATTGAAGTGGGTGTAAGGTCTGTGTGTTTATAATAAGTACTATGGAATTTTATTGGGGGTGGGGTGTAAGGTCTCTGTGTTTATGATGAGTGTTTAGGGCTTTTAATTGGGGTAGGGTGTAAGGTCTATGTGTTTTTGATGAGTATTATGAGCTTTTATTGGGTGTGTGTGTGTGTGTGTGTGTGTGTGTGAAAGTACATGTGTGTTTATGATGAGTATTGTAGACTTTAGTTGGGGGTGGTGTATAAGGTTTGTATGATTATCATCAGTGTTATGGGCTTTTATTGGGATGGGGTTATAAGGCCTGTGTTTATCATGAGTATTATGGGGTTTTACTGGGGGTAGAGAATGAGGTCTGTGTGTTTATGATAAGTGTTATGGGTTTTTAATGAGGGTCAGGTGTAAGGTCTCTGTGTTTACCTGGGTATGACAAGTATTATGGGTTTTTGTTTGGGTGGGGTGTAAGGTCTGTGTGTTCACAAGTATTGGGGTTGGCGTGTATGCTCTGTGTATTTATGATGAATTTTATGGTGTTTTATTGGGGATGGGGTGGAAAGTCTGTGTGTTTATGAATAGTATCATGGACTTTTATTATTCCTGCATTAAAATAAGATAAAGCTTTTTATCAATTATCTTTTATCAATGCTGGTAGTGGTGGCAGGTGGGTGGGTGGGCAGGTGGCTAGGGTAGTTGGTTTTAAAAGTATACAGGTACCAAATTGCTGCAAAAGGTTCACACACTACAAACTGACATTTTTGTGACTATTTTATTGTTGCTATTTTTGCAACTATCAGTGAAATATAAACTCAAAATATTATAACAAGTTCTAAATACTGAGTAATATTTACTGGAAACTTCTCACAAGATTCAAGTGCAAACATATTTAAACCTATGTAAAACTATCCATAATAATGACAAATTGAAATAAAAAATTTACTAGTATAAAAGCCTTGCTGTATTTAATCATTAAAAAGCGTGAATAACTTTACAATTTGCAGTTAATATCTGTTGGGATGCATGATGTTTCATGTCCTAGTTAGATGACTGAGAAACTGAAAATCAACCAAAGAGACATATGACTGATGAGGAATGGCTGATTAGATATCACATCAGTATGTAGGAAATGTTGGATCTACTTGCTTTGCCCATGCTGTCAGTCCACCCACTATATCTTTTACATCTACATTAAAGTCCTTTAGAATAGTCTGGAAACTTCTGGCAGCCAACTGAGAGTCATTTCCCCTTCTGCAAAAACTATCACAGGAACTTTCTCATGCAGCCTCATTTCAGACAGAGAACGTACTTGACCCTCTATTTTTTCTATGCTCTGTTGTTTCTCTACATGGTCAATGGGAATATCTTTGGCACGTTAATAAATATATATTTATATGCACAATAACATTACTTATACTTAAAGTAAATATTTAGAATGCCACTGACAGTAATGAATACCCATGCCATAGTACAACATTAGGTTCATATATGCTTAGACAAAGTGCCTCAAGTATATATATATATATATATATATATATATATATATATATATATATATATATATATATATATATACACTTGCTTATAAGTCAAGTCCAACTGCAAACTGCACATATTCAGATCTGTCATTGCATAAAGTTCAGGCAGATGTAGGTCTATGAAGGTTGTTCTTATTTAGGAGCAAGCACTAGAACAAACAACACAGTCTCTGGTCTGTGACAGCAGATTTGTGTCTATGTCTTTTGCACTTGGACTAACTTATAAATGAGTTCATACGGTAGTAAAAATGTTAAGGGAACCAGGCTGCTTGAAAACTCAAATATAAATCAGAACCTGGTTGTTACTGAGAATTTTGTTTTTCCTGGACATTAAAAGCAAAAATAAATATGACTCAAAGGATTGTTTATGTCATTCCAAGACTAGAAATGTACTGCTCAAAAACCTGTAAGTTTTCCTTCATAATTTACCAAAATATCTGGGCAAATGGAGACAAATCTTAGTTGCCTGAAAAATATTCAATGTCCATGGTTGCTGAACAGGGGATTTTCCTAGCGATAATGAAATGTAGCTTATGTAAGACTTAATGAAGAAAGTGGAAAATCATTTGGATGTAATGATGGGCTATATAGCAAGGATACTGAGACAAGGGTAGGGTAGCTGGCAAATGTCCAGTTCCACTGGCTGTCTGACATCAACCAATACATGCAGTGTCCCTTCCTTTAACAGAGTGTTGTACTCCTACAAAGAAAACATTGTTTTAAATTCCTAATTATACCGACACAGATTATTAAAATTTTTTTTTCACACAGAGATAAGCAATGTCAGGTACATGAAATAGTTCTTATACAAAGTCTCTGATGCCACTCCAATAATGATATATGTGATGAAGACAATGGGCAACATTAGGGCCATTTGCCTATTCAAAAGACCAAATTCTGCAAACACTCACAAATAATAATCATGACTACACAGAAAAGTGACTTTCACAGGTTGATTGTTTATCTTTATGTTAACTCATTATTACACATCACATAGCTCAATTAGTCTCTGTTTGGCATTTTGAATGATTTGTAATCAAGATATCAACCTCTGTTAATCAAGATGCCAACTTGTGCAAGTCACACAAACATACATGGAACCTTATTCTATCCACCATAGGCCAGCAAATGCTTCCCCCAAAGGAAGAGTGGCAAAAACCTGGACTTCTTGTACAGTCTATTGACTCTGAATTAAATACCACAGCGTAGAGTGGACTCTCTGTAATGCAGGCATTAATGGGACAGACAGAGAGCCAAAATACTCAGTGTGAAATTTGTCCAAAATTTAGACAGAATAAATTTTGAAGCTACAAAGGTAAAGGAATTGAAATACTCATAATTGTTTTAAACGAAGTTCCTCTTCATCATTGATTTAAGATAACCTTAATATTTAGTGTCATATCACCAAGTTATGGTCTTCATGATTTACTTATTTTTAGGTTATTATCTTGTCCTGTGCATGAAGAGCTTGTTTTGGAAAATTAGTCCAGTTCATTATCCATTCTAATATATCGATCACGCTTTAATTTTTGGTATTGGCAATGACATACTGCAACTCTTGATGCAACTCTTGACTAAGACAACAATAACAACAACAATAATAATAAAACTATTAATAATAATAACAATAACAATAACAGAATACAGAAATGTTTAAAACAGTCTAATGAAGTATTAGATAAATTGCAACCACAAAAAGTGAGTACACGTAATTACCTTTACAGGTATTCGTTCTTCTGGCTTCAACAACTCCAGTACTTTATCCTAAACATGGTTTTTAAAAAACAACAGTAGAAGATAAAAACAATTTTTAAGTTCTATTTAAATGACACAAATAAGGAAGCTGATTCTCTCTCAAGGTAAACATGGTTATCTCCCTTGCAGTACTGACTGCAGATAGAACTACCATATGCATGTGTATGACGTTACATGCGTCTGAAAATAAGCTGTAACATTACATGTATGTCTGAATATAAGCTGTAAATTTGCAGGGAAAACCCCCAAATTATATATATGATGTTCAATGAGTGATGTTTATTGTTTTGTAGATCAAAATCTAATGCTTGCCTTGTCCTTTTTACCTTTTATATAATATAATAAATTCTGACTGAAAATCACTGCAATATTCTCAGCTTATTTGAAATGTGATTTTTTCCACTTTCTACTGAAGAAACAAAGATTCTTGAATTGTCATTAAAAATTTTTATGGAATATTATGTTACATTGTTAAAAACAACAGTGTTTTACATCTCATCAATAGACTGTGCTGATCTTGTACCATACCTTGGATCATGTCGATACTGTCTAAAACCAAAATGTTAGTAGCAAGCCTATCTCCAAAACTGTTTTAAGTGTAAGTCAGAGAGAGGGAAGCTGTGCATAAAGTTTGCATGCATTTTTGAATTCCACATCAAATGTATTCCAGTGAAAGTGAGTGCAACTGACAGCATGCATAATATTGTGCATGCACAACTAATATGATATTTTTCTGATTTGCTTTTTGGATTTTCTCATCAAGAATATATATGCACCAATTTTAAGATCCAAAGATTGTTATACTTGCTTTCTCTCCAAATATTTTCTAAGATTATATTTCATTTTAACATTATGTTTATTTTGTTATATTTTGTCTTGAAACCTGAACAAATTTTATGTTAGATGAAACTTTAAAAATATGCTTGTTTAAAATAGGATTCTTTTCTTTCCCATGAAAATTGATATTTTCAAACTCTGTCTTAGAGTCATGAATGACAATGTCACAAAAAGACTATATGTATTTTTGATGGCACTGTAATTTTGAAAATTTGGCATCAAAGATTTCTTTGATCATAAATTAAATGAAAATGTTGAGGAAAACAAACTACTTGATTTTCAAAAGTGGATACACGTTCAGGTATCCAGTGGTTCTTTACCTTTTTGGGTGTCAATCCAGATTACATCTGTGGTGTCAGTCTTGTGATCCACTGAATGCTAAAAAACCACTTGGGTAGGAAATTTCACATTATTATGGTTGATCTCAGTGACCCACTCACAAAAGCCTGTCAACCCGGTTTAGGGTCATGACCCATGGATTAAGAACTACTGATATATGTGAAAAATGGAAAATACCTTATCAGTGGCCTTTGCTCCACAGAACTGTTCATAATCAATAAGCTTAGTAATGGATGGATTATCTCCACACACAGGACACTGAGGTTGTCTCCCCTTAGTTTGATGGTCTGGAAGCTGCCATGAAGTGCATCAAATAATAGCATCTTTTGGGCATAGGAAGCTTGTGGACAGTTAAGGGAAATACATGTCTTTAAGAACATTAATCAAATAATTATTCTGTTCTGAAGTTTAGGTGTATCATCCATTACCTGGGATTTGAAAGGTGACTAACATGGTGACTGACACAGGATAATTTTTCTGCACAATCCATTTGCTATAGCTAAATTACTACTACTGTACTTACCTTAACTCAATACACTTAAGAAATAAAGAGTGAGGTGATAAATAAGTTACAATTCAAAATGAAAATAAAATTAAAAACATTACCTTTTCAATACAAAGTTTTCAATTAATCATGTAAATATACCCCATAATGTATGACATTATTTTCCTATAGAAAAGGCCAAGAAAACTAACTGCTTCATTATCTCCATGATTTTTAAAAAAGCATTGGGGTTATTATGATTGCCTTAGTCCATCTCTCAAGTTAAGTGTATTATTCACCATCAGGTGTAGCAGAGTTCACTGGAAGACAATGGCTGATATTATGAAGTCATATTACACAACCCATCTGATATGGGTAAGTTACAATCACGATTATACATGCCCTAATTAAATACAAATTAGGAATAAAGAAGAAGGTAACACACAAAGTACAATGTAAATACTTCATTGACATAAAAGAACTTTCATCACCATATCACGGCTATATTAGCTATTTTCATCACCATATCACCACTATATTACCTATTTTCATCACCATATCACTGCCTAAGAAAAATATCCCATTACCACAAAAAGTATAGTTGTCTAAAATCTAAATCTCTAATATATATTGCTAAAATGTTATGGCAAGGTTGTCATCTAAATTATAGCCTTGTTGACCCAAAATTAAATTTCATTTAACTTTATAACAGTGTCTTGTAAGGTGGAAACAAACAGAGTAACAGATTTTGTTTTGTATTTCACCACCTAAAATACCTATTCAATAATATTTTATCCTTTGATTTGACCCAGATTAGTCTTTTTCTGTTAGCTGTTTGCTATCTTGTATATAAAAGTGAATCCATCCTATTTTTTCATCAGTCTTAAATATCAAATTTATTTCTTGAGCTGAGAATTCTCTCCAGTACTCACTGTTCCAGCTCCATAATTATATTTTTATTTGTAAGCATCTTTTACATAATCTGGCATAGGTTCTCCAAAGCACAGATGTACATACAGTATTATGTTATATCAGGATCGTTTTTAATCAAGCATTTATTATTCTCATTTATATATCTTTAATTACTTTTAGAGAAGTGTTAAAATCATTACTAGTTATGTTAAATTGTGTTTGATCCATGTTACTGTTGGTTGATCCATATTACTGTTGGTTGATTCAAATTACTGTTAGATGATCCATGTTACTATTGGTTGATCCATGTTACTATTGGTTGATTCATATTAGTTGATCCATGTTACTGTTAGTTGATCCATGTTACTGTTGGTTGATCAATATTACTGTTGGTTGATTCCTATTACTTTTGTTTGATCTATGTTAATGTTGGTTGATCCATGTTACTGTTGTTAGATCCATGTTACTATTGGTTGATTCATATTAATGTTGGTTGATCCATGTTACTGTTGGTTGATCCATATTACTGTTGGTTGATTCATATTACTGTTGGTTGATCCATGTTAATGTTGGTTGATCCATGTTAATGTTGGTTGATCCATGTTACTGTTGGTTCATTCCTATTGTTGGTTGATCCATGTTACTGTTGGTTGATCCATATTACTGTTGGTTGATTCATGTTACTGTTGGTTGATTCATATTACAGTTGGTTGATCCATGTTATTGTTGTTAGATCCATATTACTGTTGGTTGATTCATGTTACTGTTGGTTGATCCATGTTATTGTTGGTTGATCCATATTACTGTTAGTTGATTCATATTACTGTTGGTTGATTCATGTTACTGTTGGTTGATTCATATTAGAGTTGGTTGATCCATGTTATTGTTGTTAGATCCATATTACTGTTTGTTGATCCATGTTATTGTTGTTAGATCCATATTACTGTTGGTTGATTCATGTTACTGTTGGTTGATCCATGTTATTGTTGGTTGATCCATATTACTGTTGGTTGATTCATATTACTGTTGACTGATTCATGTTACTGTTGGTTGATTCATATTACAGTTGGTTGATCCATGTTATTGTTGTTAGATCCATATTACTATTGGTTGATTCATGTTAGTGTTGGCTGCATTAAACTCTCATTAAATTCATTTTTTATATTTACTTGCATAACTATATTTAGCTCACTCAATGTATTAAACTTTACAATAGTAAAATATATTGTTTGTTAATTTTTTACAATCTTAAGTCATTATTTATTCATCTAAAGTTTCAATTATTTTATTATTTAAGTGTTAACATCTTCAACATATAAAATACATGTATCATTAAGTTTATGGAATAATACCCAAACAGTGTACAGAATTTTAATTAAAGAGTGACATGCAGTTGCTCACACTAGTCCACTTCACAGCCACTGGACATAATTTCTCATTTTTTGAAACATATTATAGCCTCAAAGATGGTGGCAAATGCTACATTATTTATTTACTTTAGCTTATGGATTTTAAACTCATTAGTATCTGAATTATACAGCAACAGGCAGTATTCACCTCTTGCTTCACTCACTTCTAGGCAGGAAAGCAAAAGGACTTCATAATTTATTTAGTAAGGGTTATGACTGCTTGTACTAATTTTTTGGGGTTTTAAATTCAACAGGGCAGCTTAAGCTGGAAGACACATTGTATAATTTCTATATTTATCCTGTGGTTGTTTGGTATTTTAAAATCATTGTATAATTTCTATATTTATCCTGTGGTTGTTTGGTATTTTAAAATCATTGTATAATTTCTATATTTATCCTGTGGTTGTTTGGTATTTTAAAATACAAAGTGACCTGTTAAAAAATTAAAACAAGGCAGTTAGCAACCATGTGTCCTGAGCCAGGGTATGCACTATCTACACAACTTTTAAATATTATTTCTACCAAATTCCCTATTGTTTTCATCCTCTCTAACTTTACACAAAAGAAGGATTTCACTGCAAATCTTATGTGGGCATCCTGAAAACAGCAAATATTACATATAAGAAAGAAATTTTTTCATTCCCTTAAGGCATTGTTAGTGAAGAGACCACATAATATATTTTGCATGCAAGATGACATTTAGTATATGATGCTTGAATGTTACAACAATTAGAGTGAAATCAACTGATTTATATTACCTTGAGTTAGAAAATCATCTTTAAATGTCAACTGTAACATTTTTGTACAAGAAAAAGATACAGCCTTGGCCTGTAAGAATCTTGATTGCTTCTAAAGCTTGCAGACAGCCAATTATGCCTGGAACTGTGAGAAAAAAAGGCAGAAATTTCATTACTTCAAAGGTATAACAAGTAGCATATACTGAAAAAAATATTAGCCAGGATAAAATTTAAGCTCAGTTGGCAAAATATTAAAAATTCTCTTAAATCTTATTTATTCATAATGTGTATACAGGTTATATTAAAATCTGGGCTAAGGTATTATATGTACTCAATTGATGGAGTTATTATGTCTGTAACATTTAAGCACATCATCCAGCACATGTGGAGAAAGCAGTTTTTAATTTCTCATTTTTTATGACACAGGAAGTCTGCCATTTCCTACTGGGGGCACTGCAACTTAAAATGTGTAACCAATACTTCCACTTATTAGCACTGTCAGGTGTATTAAACTTGACCTGACTGTCATGTGTGTGAGAGAAAGAGAGTGACAGAGATTACAGAAGTATACTAGTATTACAAGTGCAAATATGTGTGTACTACATAACAAGTTGCGAATTATCTAATAAAACATATTATAAAATAACAAATACAGAATGAGAAATGTATCCAACAGTTTTCATCTTGGAACCAGAATGAACCAACAATTACTAGCTTGCCTCAATGAAGTTAAGTAGTCTCCATCATCATTATCATCATTCCCTTAACCCAAGAGGTCGTTGGGGCACCACAATTGACTTTACAACCAATTCTCTCCATCTTTCTGTGTTCTCTACTGCCCTTTGGGAATCTCCAAATCCCATGCCTGTCTACTCCTAAATGTTGTCTTCCCACCTCTTTTTCTGTCTGCCTCTTCTTCTGCACCCTCGCACTGTGCCTTGCAAGATTGTTTTTGCCAGTCCAGATGATCTTGAGACATGACTGGACCACTTCAGTTTGCACTTTTATACAGTGGTCAAGAGGTCTTCATAGGATCCGATGGCTCGTTGGATCCTGTTGTGGACTTCTTTGTTGGTTACATGGTCAATGTATGAGATGCCCAAGATCTTGAGGTGGCATCTCATTTCGAAGGTCTGAATCCTTCTTTGTAGATCTGATGTGAGTGTCCATGTTTCACAAGCATACAGAAAGATGGATATGACAATTGGGCACATCAGCCTTATTTTGAAACCAAAAGTAATGTTGGTATCTTTCCATATTGGTATCAACCTTGTTATTGTTGCTGTTGTCTGGGCAATCCTTCAAGGTAGTTCTGGTTTGGAGCCCCCATCTGTGATAATTGATCCCAAGTACTTGAAGCTTGTGACTCATTCCAGCTTCTGTCCACTGACCTTTATTTCTGCGCTGATGCCATTGGTGTTGTTTGTCATCAGTTTGTTCTTTTTGGCGCTAATCTCCATACCATATGCTCTGGAGGTTGTGTCGAGGCGCTCAACCAAGTCAGCCAGTTCTTTTTCATCTCCTGCTAAACCATCAATATCATCTGTGAAGTGAAGGTTGGTGATTGTTCTTCCTCCGATGCTGATAGGGTATGGCATGCAGCCTTATGGGCAGCAGAGGAGATTGGTTTTGAACAACAGTTGGAGTCAGACACGAATGTATACTGTCACCTAGAAATGATGCAAAAGCTCCTGTATCTTACCGATAAGTTGCTGGTGACAAAAAAGCTCAGCTATCTGTTAATTCAATTTGATTATGAAATTTTATCTTTTATATCTGTTTCATGTTAATCCCTTTAGAAAACAAAATTTATAACAGGATTATAAAGCATTTTAAATTATTCCAGTTTGCATGTATACAGCATTTTATGACTGTTAGTTCTACTCACTGCCTAAGTCGATGTATTGTAAAATCAGCAAGGATAGAGAGAAAGGACCATAAAGTATTTACATACTGACTTCATTGAAAATGAATGAAATAACCAAATTATCTATGAAACTTTATATTCATTGCTCATTTACATTGTTCCTTCATTTAGGTGAAACTGCGGTCAGAAATATGTGCATGAAATAATCACATTTTATTCTCTGTAATTCTTTGTGATTTAAGGTTTAAACATAGATGTGATCAATTTAAACAAATAAGCTTCATAAAGTTACAAATAAATGCAAACTGTTTAACTTCTAATTGCAGGCAGCAGACTTTCCTCCTGCTGCAAGCATGTCATTTTATTCATACATTTTTAATCCAAAGGAACAAAACAGTAAAATACTAGAACCATTAAGTAAAGCACAAGTGCTAATTAAACACTATGTATATACACTAATCACAAACAGTGCTTAAAGTACAGGTGCTAATTAAACACTATGTATACACACACACACACACACACA